>DWQW01000092.1:0-85297 GCA_018249695.1 Heliconius erato demophoon | reverse complement strand
CCCACAACCAGTCGGTTTTGCAGTCACACCTCGTGCCGCTGCGCCACGACCGGCCTCAATATTTACGAAAATGTTTAAAAATCTAAACGCAAAGGGCCTCGAACCCGCGCCTCTTTAGTTATAATCTTTTCAAATTTTATAACCAATGTACAGGCTGTACGCTATTTTAATTATTTTAATACGCATTGATTTGATTAGTAAACTGCCACAAATTTCTCTATAACATAATATCTAGATTTTAGCATGCGGTTACGTGTGTATGTCCGGTAAGCAATGTGGACAGGCTTGGATTTCTTATAAAGCAAATTGATTTAAATACTATTTGTGATGGCGTCTTTGGACACTTGGCAAATTATTGAATAATTGACGACTCTACGCAAAAAGTAAGCTTACATTGAATTCATAATATTTTAAGTTAGTTTTGCGAGTGATCGAATAATAGGTAAATGTTTAATAATAAAAATACACTCTCGCATATCTATGCGAGGCAGAAAGAACATAATGCCAAGATACTCCGTTTTCCACTTTCCTTCCAATTCCTTTCCCCAATTGAGAATCGAACTCAGAACCGTCGTGTTCAGCAACACGCTATAACACTGCACTAAAACAGTTTCATAAAATATATATGTACATCGTAATGACTTTTAATTAAACTTAACATTTGCTCAATTGACTGTTTAACTCATTCATAATTTAAACTGTGTAAAATCTATTATACTATCTCGTTAGTTTGAATCGTGAGAGATAAGTAAGTAAGTACGTGTCGAATAAAGGAAATAGGGAGTGAGAGGTACAAATGGACTCGCCATTAGTTGTGTCTTGTGATGCTTCAGCCACGGTGCTTTGTAAAAGCTGTTTCAACACCATTCGATTTAAGTCGCCCTGTGATTTCTATTGATAATGAGGTTCTGTAAAGATATTAATGAAAAAAATCAGCTTCACGCTTAATCCTATACACAGCAGGGTAGGCAGAGGGAGCCTCGTGTTAAGACACTCTGTTCTCTATTTTCCGTAGAATTTTGGTGGCGAGCTTTATTAAAAATATTAATTAACTAGCAGCTCGCCCACGGCTTCGCCCGCTTAAAATACATGATTATTGATTTAATAAGCAGAATTGATTGACAACTATAATATGATTTTTTCTTATTATTTTATTCTTTTTTCTTATTATGATTATGACTTCTAATATGATTTTTTTACGACATTATCGTCAAAGAATTTTTGATTGTTTTAAATAAAAAAATACGACCATTGTTGATATTTAATATTTATAAAATATACATAAAGCTAAGTATTTATTACACGTATATATTTTTGTAACTTTATGTTCTTTTTACCTATATAATATACTCTGATAAATGTGCTGATGTCAGTGAATAATTTAATTTACTCACTCAGAAACAGCCTTAAATGTTAAATTATTGATTTGAAAGATTCATAATATTCTTTGTAAAATAACTGTAATAATTGCATATTAACTCCTGTACAGTTTTTAAATTAGTTACATATATTATATGAACGAACCAACCAAAAAATCTTTGTATTTACTTGATATTTCTTTCAAGATCGTTCTTTATCTCTGTGTTAAATTAATTACGACTTCTTTCAAATGACGATAACTTTTTTTTTAATGAACCGATTTTGATGAACTAAACTTTAGTATTTAAGTTGAGTTAAAACAAAGCAATTGGTAAAATTTTCAAGTAGACAGACAGACAGACAAGAAATTCAAAAAAAATCTTTTTGCTTTCTATTATTATTTTTAAGTGTCCCTCTATCCATTTCAGTCAAAATTACTAAATGTACAGACAAAATATTTTTACTGTCTTATTATATATAGAGATGTTTAAAAAAATTCGCTTCACGTTTGGTCCCGCATATACATAGTAGATAGAGGTGTTACTAAACACCGCTCGCCGTTTTTATATTTTTTTATTAATATGTTTTTTTTTATTTTTCCGCATCTCTTTTATTATTGGGCGCGATATAGTTTTCTTCGAATATTTGAAAAGATTTCAAAATTTATACATTATTGATTAGTGATGAAACAAAATTAAAAAATAAAACTTTTTTATGTAAATAATTAAAAAAAAGACGAATTAGTAATAAAACAAATACGAGAGAGAGGGACGATGGACTAATAATATTAATTGATTGCAACAAATTTTTGCAACACGTCGGATAAGCTAGTACACTGACTTTCATTGGCCCTGGTTGCAACTTTTAATGCCATTCTACACATGATTCCTATATTTTATTTAATTAAAAGCTCGGAGTCATCGACGCGCGTGAGTTCCACCACTCGAATTAAGCAGAAATCGGGGAACGAAGAGCTTTAAATAGAGTAAATAAGTATTTATTAGGCAAGAGTGCATCACCGCAGACCGCATCAGGCTGATGCGGTCAAACGCGAGCCTATTTCAGCATAAAAAAACGGTTAAATGGGAAAATGCGTGAAACTACTCGTTTACCCTACTAAATTCTAGAATTTTCGTTCGCTTTATCACAACATGTTGAGTAGCGGAACTTATGTAAATACTTTGTATAGCCGATTCATCAGCGATATAAGTCACTCGAGTTACAATATCAGCGATTACGGATTATCTTTCACAACTTTGGAACAGCCAGATCCCAACTTTCGTTAGCCTTGACGTTGCTTACCCAACGGCGCATCGCGTATGTAACGAGCGTGCTGTACGCTTATTTACCGAAAAAAAAACTTATGTTGAAAAAGGCATAAACATTTTGCAAACAGTTTGTGCGAATATTTACTTGATGTTAGCACATTCTGAGTAATCTTCCATTGTAAATCTCACGACGACTTAATATAAACTATCTATTTCAAACGTTTTTTATAGCATCTCTTAGTTTATTTTTATTTACTTTCCTTTTTCCGGCTTAGTGTGACAAAGTATAGTGTTGGGTTTTACCACTGCACACGCAATATCCTTTAAGTTAAAATGCCTGTTTGTTGTGTCGCCAGTTTTCGAGAACACTCCTCTTAAAGCCACACTCTGCATCAGTATGGGCTTTAATGTTTCAAGTTACTGCCAGTATCCCGATCATCTGAAAGGCAAGACCTAGCTATACCAGCAAGACCTAGCTAGACCATTTGATCGCATACAACGTAGAGCCGTTCGATTGGTTGGGGACCCAATGATTTGTGAAAGGCTTGACACTTTGGCTTTGCGTAGAGACGTATTTATTTTGGGGAGTTTCTGGAGAATTGTTTGACCTGTTATCTTCTGCTGAACTTTTTAATCGCATAGTCACAAGTCACGTCACAAGTTCAAATATCGTCATCGCCGTCTGGTTGGCACGTGGCACTTCACTACTGTCAGTTTTTGTAGGAACTTTAATTTCGTCATCTGAGGGTTCTGTGTATATTTATGATCATATGTCAACGGGAACAATAAACAATTATAACTTTTAAAAATCGGCAAACTTAGCTTACCTTAAATGTAATGTTTAGTATTTTTTTTTCGAATTAAGAAATCTTTAAAAAAAATAAAAATGAGGAAAATCTATTTATTTTATTACTTAAGACGATTTGATATGGTTCCATATGACATAATAACTATATCTATATCTATATGTATATTTGATTTTCACTTACAAAATGATTTTGTAGGACAGACGGACGTATTCGTAGACACTTGAGGTCCCTATCGGGCTGTGTTCCGACAGTCGCACATTTTGCATAATAACTCACTTTCCCGATACAAACCTGTCAAACTCACTTTATATGGCGAACGGATTCATAATATATGTATATAGAGAGTTAATTGTTTTACTAATAACATTCAGTGTTATGTATATGTGGTTATTTTCTATTTAAATAAGTTATTTATTTTATTTAAAAATATAGTGAGGTCGTGGTGGCGCAGGGGTACAAACGTGTGATTGTAAACGCAAAAGTAAGGCAGTTGATGGTTCAATCCACTCGGGGGAATTTGTTATTTATTAATAGTTTCATTTCTTCGCTCTGGTACCAAGGCTTTGAGTTTTGCCATTTAACACACAACGCCTCTAAAATTCGGCGTAATATGGGGAACGGGGTGCTCTATAGCTTACGCGGGATACAGCGTGAAGCTGAAATAAATGTAATTACAACGAAAAATATGTAAAAATTGTACACGATATTCATAAAAGAAGTGAATACAACCCGAACCTATGGCGTTCGCTACTGTCATTTCAGTTGTTGATTATACCTACACACTTTTTAACGCTTCTGAGATTTTTTTTGATCTTGATAAAAGAATAAATTTACTTTAGTGCCCAGTGCTTTAAATATTTTTATAAAAATCTAAATATATTAAAGAAAGGAAAATGCAGATCTTTTTCGAAACCTAAAAAAAATGTTTTTTTTAGTCTCACGTTGTTTCCCGCGCATAACAAGGGACAAGGACCTGGGAAGCAGTTAAGACTGCCAACCGACCAGACCTTAACCTAGTGTTAAGACACTGTTCCTATGCGCTTTGCCTTGGTACCACAGCGAAGACATGTAAATATTAAATATTTCATTTTCTCAATCTTTCAATTCCAATCAGACGCTGTACCGCTGTGCCACGACCGCCTCACACGCTTAAATTATATTTAATGATTTTAAATATGAAATGCGTACTTTTCCTTCTGTATTCTGTGTAATAATATGAAACATAACACAGCGTGAAATTACGTGATATAGTTCTATATGGCGGTCCACAGCTTTTATCCGGCCACTGCGGTGTGTACTGACCAACTTACGTCACTCAACCCGTTTAGACCGTTCAGCTTAATTGTTGTCGATTATTCGTATGGATTATATCCAGATTCCTTTTGAATTGGCCCTGTGGTCAAGCTTCTTGTAGGTCTTAGCTAAACTAGTTTTTAGTGTAAACTAAAATAGATAGTAGTACTAGTATATGTATTTGTATATAGAATATATTTTAGTCGATTTCTTATTTTATAAAATGTGCATAGATAATGTGTTTTTCTTAAATTATTTAAAATTTTAGCAGTGTAAGCAATGGGAACCTATTTTCGAATTTTTCAGAAATGTGTGTCGAATGACTGAAATGTCGTCAGAGCATGGAAATGAAAATAAATTAAATAATTTAATTCGCTCCCAAGAGTGGGTATCGTACTCACTACCGGCGCGTGTGCAGTGAGACGCTATCCCACTGCGCCAGAAAGAATTTAATAATTTGACATTATATTTTTTCTTTCTATATCTCAGAGTACTTTTTATAGATTGGGAGCTGGAAACACTTTAATTAAACAGCATACAACACGGAATGTGTTTACAAGTTTTATTATAAATTGATTTAAAAGTTGCGTTTAAATAAATATAACGCCTAGGCCCTAGATTAATTATACACCGCTCTTAAGTCAGATTGATCTTGAGATGCCGGTTTCATTCATAGATATATAATTAATTTAGCGGTTTATACGGGCCCTAAATTTACAGAGTTTCTTCAGGGGCGACATTCTAGGCCAAAAGCAGTTTAGTAATTTCAAAAAAAAATCGCTGAGTAGGTATGCTGCATTTAAACACAGATAAATAAATAAATCAGCTTCACGTTGTATCCCGCACACAGCAGGGTAGGCAAAGGCAACCTAATGTTAAGACACTCCGTTTCCCACTTTCTGCCGAATTCTGGAGGCATTGCGTGTTGAGTGGCAGAACTCAACACCGCGCTTTGCCTTGACACCAGAGCGAAGAAATGAAAATATAAATTTAAGTAAATATTTCATCTCCTCGAGTGGGGATCGAACCCACAACCAGTCGGTTTTACAGTCACGCTTTGTGCCCCTGCACCACGAAAGGCCTCATGTAAATATGAAACTTATAATTAATTTTTGTTTTAATATAATAATGTAAAATATTAATCGCGATGCCATAATGGTGCCATCCAACTTAATTTAAATTGATTATGTAGTAGATATAATAAAAACTCATTCGTAGAAATCTTAATATTTCCTGTCTTGATTAAGCAAAATGTGAAGTTGATTTCGCCACAAAGAATGCAATTTTAATATTGGCAGATTCTCTAAGAGATGCATTTATCAAAAAAATATTAGTTTATATTTTTATTGAGGCCGTCCAAGCAGTAGGAGCACACCGTCTAAATATAAACACTTGTTTCCATATCTTCGCTCTGGTAAAAAGACGAAACATGGCGTTGATTTCCGCCACTCAACGCGCAATGTCTCGAAAATTCGGGGAAAAATGAGGAAAAACCCACCTTGCTGCAGCTAAATTATATATTTTATGGGTAATATGGACATCTAAAAAGGGAAAGCTACTCATTGACATTTAACTTTTATCAATGATTGTATAGAACCAGTTAAGGTTTGGTTTGTCCTTGCCAGTTGTAATTGTGTTAATATAATTCAATAAAGCTTACTTTTCGTTACTTTGATAGAATATCCATTCGATTACTACATTTAAGCTTTACGTAATTCTGCCTCGTACAAAGATAGAAATAAAGAGAAATAGTATTTAGGCCAGTCGTGGCGCAGGGGCACAAAGTGTGACTGTAAAATCGACTGGTTGTGGGTTCGATCCCCACTCGATGAAATGAAATATTTATTTACATTTATATTTTCATTTCTTCGCTCTAGTGTCGAGGCAAAGTGCGGCGTTGAGTTCCGCCACCCAGCACGTAAAGCCTCCGGAATTCGTCGGAAAGTGGGGAACGGAGTGTCTTAACATTCGGTTCCTTCTGCCTACCCTGTTGTGAGCGGGATACAGCGTGAAGCTGGTTTTAGTATAGAGAGGAAGATAGATCATCGAACTATTACTATTTACTACTATGATAAAGATAAGATAAGTTCGTCGTAGCACAGCATTAAATTGTAAACGCGATAGTTGTCGGCTCGATTCCAACTCGAAGGAATTATTTATTTCATAATAAATGTGATATTTTATGTATAGTATTCACGACACATACAACAAATTATTACTTTTTTATTCAAAGATAAAGAACTTTTAATACAAAAACCATTCCGAAGTAATAAGTTTCTAGTTCAGCACAATGTCGTCATCAACAAAGCTTTGGATGTAACTTACCGTCATGGCGTAGTGGCACAAGCGTGTGCGTAAAGGATAATTAATTATTATTTATTAATATATGTATTTCTTCGCTCCAATAACAATGCAAAGTGCGGCGTCGAGTTTCGCCACTCAACACAAAGTCAGTGTCTTAACACTACGTTTCTTCTGCCTACTCTGCTGTGTGCGGGATACAGCGTGAAACTGATTTTTTTTTCAAATATTTCAATGTATACGAAAATACTATTTAGTTTAAATGTGTGTGTGTTTATAAGTTTGATTCATCGATATTAACGTTTATTGTATAATTATACTTTAAGTACTTAATAAACTTCTTTTTATTATTTTATTATATGTTTAATAATATTGTGTTGCGTTATCGCCTGCATGCGATGCTCCGGTTTAATTGCACTAAAACCACACAATTAAGGATAGTGACGTAATCTGCGTGACCATACCTGACGTGACCGGACGAGACTGTCCCGTTTTTCATTGCTTTCGTTGCTTTTTGCTTGTCCCGGTGTCCCGAAACATGACAAATGTCCCGGCATTTGTATTTTCGCGTTTTGTCAAAATTACACGTAAATTTTGTCGGTCCAATCACGTTTCGCCGCTATTATCTTAGTATGCCATTGTCAACAGATAAATGAATAAAATTGTATACAAATAAAAATTAAAAAAATAACCAAAAGCACCCCCAAAACCGCCAAAAGTAGAAGAAATAAAGAATTAGATAAATTTTCCTTAATACAAAATAATTAAATTGCAAAATATGAAATCAAATGTCCCGTTTTGAACCGAATAAAGGATGGTCATATATAGCATACCCATTACCCGCATAAGTACTCTTTTTTCTGTTACTTTTTATTTAAAATGTGTTTATATAAATATTAAACTATATAGTTTTTAATATGCAGCGAGTAAATTAATATTGAGGTAAAATAGTTTTAGCTTTAGTTTAAAATATTTTTTCAATTGACGCTTAGGTAATCACTATTTAATATTTTTAAATAATATTTATAAAATTATAGAAATTATAAAGGCCAGTCGTGGCGCAGGGGCACAAAATGTGCCTGTAAATCAACTAGTTGTGGGTTCTATCCCCACTCGAGGAGATGAAATATTTATTTACATTTATATTTTCATTTCCTCGCTCTGGTGTCGAGGGGAATGCGCTTTCCCCTCGCGTTGAATTCCGCCACTCAACACGCAATGCCTCCAGAAATTGGCGGAAAGTGGGAACGGAGAGTCTTAATAATAGGTTCCCTCTGCCTACCCTGTTAAGAGCGGGATACAGCGTGAAGCTGAAAAAAAAAATATAAAATTACTAAAATTTGCGGAGAATCTAAAATATAGTGATATATATAAATAGTAAATAGTGCGTTTGATCGTCACACTTTGTATATGACTTTAATATTGCATATTAGCCTTCACAATATAATATAGATTTAAAAAAAGTTCAACTAGCCTGCACAATATAATAAAAATTTAAAAATTTTCAACAAAAACAAATTGCTTTATTCTCTATCTCACATACCTATTAGTGTAGAGGAAACAAAAAATCAAATTGTAAGCTGTAAAAAAAATCTACTAATTCATCCATAGCTTCTTAAAGCATTTCAATATAATTTCATAACTACAATTTAAATCAGAATTATTCCTTTCTCGTGTGTAAAATAATATAAGTGTCCATTAAAAGCTATAACGAACGTCTGCATGATTTACGATAGGATTCAACTGTTACGCCATTTAAAGCAGCAACTACGTTTAGATGCGCATGCGCACCGACATTACTGTTTGCTTATAAATTGGTGTTTATTTTAAATGTACTTGTTCAATATGTTTTGATTTATTTTGTTTTATATTTAGACTGCAATTATTGTAGGTAAAGTTAAAAAAAATCTAATCAGCTTCACGCTGTATCACGCACACAGCAGGATAGGCAGAGAGAACATAGTGTTAAGCCACTCTATTCCCCACTTCCCGCCAAGTCCTGGAGGCATTGTGTGTTGAGAGGCGGAACTCAACACCAGAGTGTAGAAATGAAAATATAAATGTAAATAAATATTTCATCTCCTCGAGTGGGGATCGAACCCACAACCAGTCGATTTTGCAGTCACACTTTGTGCCCCTGCGCCACGACTGCCCTCAAATAGGTAGTAGGTAAAGGTAAAATTTGTTATGTTGAATTTATTTTTACAAAATTTTGTTTACATACATATACGAAACAAGTATTTAAACCTATATGAAATTCTTAAGATTTTTTTAGCTGTAACGCGAACATGGCTGGGCAGGCAGAGGGAATCGAGTATTAAAACCGTCCGTTCCACTCGTATGACTTAATTTTCGAGACATTGCGTGTTTGATAGTGGAACTCAACGCCACGCTATGTCTTGTTACCAGAGATAAAAAAAGGAAAATAATTCATAGTTCCGAGTGGAATTCGAACCAACAACCGTCACAGTTAACAGTAAGACTGCCAATGCCCCACGACGGCCTCAACAAATTTAAAATATAGTATTTCCATTGATCACAAATTCCATACTGTTTACATACATACAATGTTTATAAAGAACGTTGTATTAGAAAGGGGAGTCAGCCATAAATCATTCGTAACAATACTTACTTACTCATACATTAACGCATACGATTACACATTTTACGACTTCAAAATTGTGAACAGTTATTGTACATACAAATTATTACAATGTATCAACAAGTTTCTTGAGTTCAGTCGTGGTGCAAGGGATAGGTCGTGGGTTCGATTTCCATTGTTATTTCCATGATATTATTATTTCTTCGATGTGGTGTCGAGGAAAAGCGTGGCGTCGAGTTCTGCCACTCAACACGCAATGCCTCCAGAATTCGGCAGAAAGTGGGGAACGGAGTGTCTTAACACTAGGTTCCCTCTGCCTAACATGGTGCATGCGGAATACATATGCTAAAAAGAAATTGAAATTTTGTTTCAAATTTACTAAAGTGGAAACTTATCTTTACTACATCATTATATAAGATATCCTGCGCGTTTTGTACGAGCACTGTACTGTCAATTTACTTATTATTAAGTCAAATTTCAATGTGCTTTTAAGTTTAACAAGTGCACCTGTTCTACATTGTATGGCCGCTCGCGCTTGTTAAAACCTGATTGTAAATGTTTTATGTTCATTGAGATGTCGTGCTTAAGGAATATTAACAAATATTCAATAAGTTAAAATGATATGATATTAGTTGGGTTTTTTTAGCTTCACGCTGTATTCCGCATGCAGCATGTTAGGCAGAGGGAACCTAGTGCTAAGAGACGTCGTTCCCCACTTTCGACCGAATTCTGGAGGCATTACGTGTTGAGTGGCAGAACTCAGCGCCGCGTTTTGCCCCGACATCAGGGCGAAGAAATGGAAATATAAATTTAAGTAAATATTTCATCTCCTCGAGTGGGGATCGAACCCACAACCAGTCGGTTTTACAGTCACACTTTGTGCCCCTGCGCCACGACTGGCCTCAACCGTTCCCCACATTCTGTGTTGAGTGCCGGAAATCAGCAATGGGCTCTTGCCTTCAGTCACACCCTTCTGCCCCTGCGAGGTCCTAATGATTGTCCCACTACGTTTCCAGGATCCATTTGCCAACCCTATGTGCGTGATACACCGTGAACCTAAAAAAATAATAAAAAATATATGCATTGCAAGCAATTGCTCCATTACAACAAATAAAATAATATCTGACATTCGCATATTCATTATCAAGTTATGTAAATTATATCACAAGCTCACATATCATTAGAGGTTCATTCACTCTGACGAGTTTTGACCGACTTCGAATATTGCTATATTATGAATATATGTTCGTAAATGTATGTATGTAGGTTTTATCATATTAATTAAAATTTAATATAAATTGATGTCCGGAACTATGAAGTAACAAGGAAGCTTATTGTGAGAAATATTTGCTTATGTAGATTTTGTCGATGGAATTAAATGTTTTCTTTTTTATTAGCTTCTCCCATGAGTGGGAACTGATCCCACAGTGGTCGTTTTACATATAGTACATCGTGATATAGTACATATTAATACTGTTATGACGCAGCGGGGGTTTTAAACGCGATGGTTGTGGATTCGACTAGGGGTCGCAATCCGATATCGGACCAAATATAGGTCTTGAAAATCACGGTTTTAATTTTACAAAAAACTGGGATTTTCGATATTTTCGGATTTTATAAAGTTAAAAGTAAGTTATTCGAATTAAAACGTGCCTGCTATTAAATCCAGGCTTCTTTAAGATATACAATGGTACATAACATACATTGGCAAAAGTAAGCGATGAGTTTTCCTTAAAATCCGGAATTTTACGACATTAACCGAGTTTGACCGACCGGAATACCGTATTTTCTCATAGCGCGTCTTTGTTGCACGCTGTTCGTGTCTGTCGCTGTTCCAGGTGTCATTATTGTTTTTCGTTAATTTTGATTAATATAATATATATAATATTTTTTTTGTTTTAAATATGTTAAATAATATATATAAGATATCTAAGTGACGTCGAATCATTCGACGTCACTTAGATATCTTCAATTCTTCGCTGTGGGAACAGGGCGAAGCGCCGCTTTGAGTTCCGCCACTCCACGCGCAATGCCTCCAGAATTCGGCATAAAATGGGGAAACGGAAGTGTTTTGACGCTAGGTTCCTAGGTTCCATCTGCGCACCCTGCCATGTGCGGGATAGCTAAGTCTAATAAGTATATGTTAAAGTTACAAACTAAACATTTGTCTATAACATTTTTTGTCCTATTACTTAATATTATAACGAGTTTTGCTGGTTTAAATCAAGTACGTATCTGGTGCTAGTACCTGTCTCGATTCCAGTAACATTAAAATCATCGGAAGGAAAGACGGCTATTGAATACTAACATAATCCTTATTATAATAAGCTGTAAACGCAATAATTGCAGGTTCGATCCCATTTGAGGTAAAAGAATAATTTGGTTATCGCTTTCTCGTTCTGGGAATAAGACAAAACGCGGCGTAGAGTTGGGGCACCCAACACGCAATGTCTTGGCAAATAATGGCGAACGATGCTTAACGTGCCTTAACACTTCCTCTGGCTACTACTAAGGTAACTACAATTTCTTTGACCTTATTTTTTTACTTCTGTGGATGTTATAGAGGTTTAGGTTTTAATTTGTTATTTTAAATTGGTGAAAGTGGGGAGAGGAGTTGGTTAACACTAGGCGCCCCTGCCTACCCTATTTCAAGCGGGATACAGCGTGAAGCTGTATATGTGTAATAAAAATACAATCAAATACCTGCGAGTATATGCTAATACAACAACTTTTCATAAAAAATTGGATTGCCATACATCATAACAAAAAATCACACGACGCCGCAGTGTCTGATTGGTTTAAGACGCTGATATAATGTTTATATCAAAAATAAAAAAAAAATTGCTTTATAATTTGAAGTAGTAATAACATATAGATATAGACTATTTCGCTTCAGATTTCTAATTTTTACTTTGATAAAAGTTATAGATTAACTTAATTAGAGTTAACTAAATATTAATCTAAACAATGTTAGTGTTGAATTTTTTATTTAACTATAGGTATTGTAGTCAAAAATATTATAGCAGTGAATTGACCAATTTTTAAAGTAGGTTACCCAGTGGTTCAGTATCTGATTGTATATCCGTATCGATTGTGGGTTTGATTTCCACTCGGATGATAAATTATTTAATGATAACATCTGGTAACAAAGCGCGGCGGCTGCAGCAAACGGGTGCGTGGGGAACGAGGTTCGAAGCTAAAGAAAATATTTTTCTCTTGCTCTAGTAAGGCAGAGCGCGTCGTTGACATCTACCACATAACACACAATGTCTTCAATTCAGACGGAAAGCGGAGATCAGTGTCTCGATACTAGTTTATCTCTCCTTACCCCAATAACCTACATAAAATCATATTATAATCATTAGAATATAACACTTTAACAAGAATCGCTAATTTCAAACTGGCATAGTAAGTTTGCTAGCCGTTCAGCTAAAACAACATTTTTGTGTTATCTGCTGGAACTGGTTCTTATGCAATATAATCAATTTCTTTGCAGATCATTGGACTTTATAATCATTTCGAATCGATATTTTTTGAGTTTTTAATATATGTAATTGTATGTAAAAGTATGAAAGTGTTTACTTGCTTTTACGTGTGGCTTAATTGCAAATATTTTTGCCTAGGTTCCTCTTTTCCATTTTTCAATCTCAGTTCTAAATATGACAATGTATTTGAGGATCCACCATGTCGCACCAAGTGTTATTGTGAATCACGCTGTATCACGCTGTGGATCACGCTGTATATGTGTACGCCGCAGGGTAGGCAACGGGATCCTGGGAAGTTAGTGTTAAGACAACTCTGATCCCAATAAGACACTCCCGTTCCACAATCCCAATTGAGGTATTGCGTGTTAAGTGACGGATCTCAACGCCACGCTATGTTTTCTATTACAAGGGCGAGGAAATGAAAATATAAAATATTTCATTACCCGACTGGGAATCGAATCCACGACTGTCACGTTTACCGTCACAGCCTTGTGCCACCGGCCTACGACGGCCTGCCAAACCAAGGTTATGAAAATACCTTATTCTCGAAAGTGAGAATGGAACCCACAACCGTCGCGCTTACTGACAGACACGCGACGTCCTCGATAGTATGTTAAATATTCATTTAGATGTGATTTTTTTGTCAGACTCTCAAAACTATAATATTACAAGTACATACAATAAATTTCGCAATCAATTTTGAAGTGCCTCGCTATGGCCTAACAACTGTTTAGAAAGATATATTATTCCTAATATCTATGACCTTATTCTAAAATTTATGAGCAAATCATATATTTTTATTTTTGTTGTTAGCGTAGTATGTAATTTGTGTCATTATACTTCTATATTATTATTTATGTTTATTTACTGAGTGTCTTAACACTAGATTCTGCCTGCCTTGCTTTATGAGGGATACATTTTGAAGAAAAACCAAAATAATATTACAATATAATGTCTTAAGTAACGTTTCTTAAGATTTTCTTAAAGAAGAGTTCCTTAAATTGAATTATAAATCAGCTTCACTATGCGGGCTGTAGTCCCAGGGTAGGCAGAGAGAACCTATTGTTAAGACAATTCGTTTCCCACTTTACACTTTTTTTTTCGAAGCATTGCGTGTTGAGCGGCAGAACTTAACGCCGATCTTTTGCCTTGATACCAGAGCGAATTTGAAAATATTTAGTATGATAATTCGCTCCCTCGAGTGGCAATCGAACCCACAACCGTCGCGTTACAGTCACACCCATGTGCCCCTGCGCTACGACGGCCTTAATTGTTGATAAAATTAGAAGATATATTAAGCGAGCCTCATCATTACCAACCGAATGTTTATTACATAGTCAATTTATGAGAACTTTTAATTTAAAATTTATAGCTTACTATATTGTAATTAAAATACCATGTAAGCTCTTTCATATTTATCGTTATAGCAATAGAGGCCATCGTGGTGCAGTAGGACAAATTCTACCTCTAAAAGCGATAGTTGTGGGTTAGATCCTCAATCGGGGTACATAATTATTTTCATTAATCTAGTCTAGCGATACAAAGAGCGGTGATGAGTTCAGTCACTGTATACGCAATGTCTGGAATTCGGGCGGAAAGCAGAGAACAGAGTGAATTGTCACTAGATGCTTGAGATAGTACATCGATGTCCGGATAGATCTGTTAGGTGGGAAAAACCGTGAAACAGTTTTTTATTTACAACAGTATGTAAAATTTTGCAACAGGACATTGCATAGCAATATATTTGTAATTTTTTTGAGGTTTACTCTGTATCTAGCACATAGCAAGGTAGGCAGAGGCAATGTTGTGTTTACGACACTTCATTCCCCACTTTCCTCCGAATTTTTCGAGGCATTGTGTGTTGAGGGCTTTTGCCTTGGTGCCAGAGCAAAGAAGTTATATTTCACTTTCTCTCTTTCTTAAAATTTTAATATTAATAAATAATAATTCATTCCATAGAGTAGGGATCGAATCCACAACCGTCGTAACGACGAGCTCTTATTAACTTTTTTAATAGTTACATAAAATTTTATAATATTTAACAAAGAAAAAAATGTAAATTACATATCCAAAATAACAAAAATTGCTTGTAAACTCCTCTGTAACAGCCTATTGATGCCAATAGCCAAATGTCGATGCCAGAGGTCAACTCAGAATAAACAGTTATAACATATTCACTTATACGAGCATAGCGTCTAAACGCTAGTGAGCAATAAACTGGTAAATGTTTTACGCACAATTTATGATGGCATGCCAGTGTGGTTAGCAAGTGTGGTGAAATAGTGATTATAAAAGAAATCCTAATCTTAGATGAGGCCAGTCGTGGCGCAGCCGCACGAAGTGTGACTGTAAAACCGACTGGTTGTGGGTTCGATCCCCACTCGAGGATATGAAATATTTACTTAAATTTATATTTCCATTTCTTCGCTCTGGTGTCGAAACACAAGCGCGGCGTTGAGTTCGGCCACTTAACACGCAATGCCTCCAGAATTCGGCAGAACATGGGAAACGGACTGTTTTAACACTAGGTTCTCTCTGCCTACCCTACTGTGCACGGGATACAGCGTGAAGCTGATTTATTTTACTTAATCTTAGATCCTTACTTTATTCTATAGAAAACAGTAACACTTTAATTTTATATCTAAAACTGTTTAATTTTATTTCTAAAACGTGTTATAAAGGCAGTAGTAATAGGATCATTTTAAATTTTGTGATGTAGATTGACACTAAAGGAGATCTGACCGGGCTTAAATCGTAAGTCCCAGGCGAGTGATATTTTTTTTTCAATTATTCCCGGGGAAAGGGTTTACTTTAACAATATTTCTATAATAATAGTAATGATGTTGAGAAGGTTGTGGCTCAGGAGCACAAACTAGCGACTGTAAGCGCGATTAGTTGTAACCTCGATTCCTACTCGAAAAAATGGAATGTTTAATAGTTTTTTCCATTCTGGTAAGGAGTCAATGAACGGCGTTGAGTTCCGCCCTCAAATTCATCGGAAAGTGGAGAACGGCAGTGTTTTATTACGAACGGAGTGTTTTAACTCTAGGTACGATTAGATATCTAAAATCTGAAATTTTAATGGGTGATAAGTGAAAATAAAAGAATATATACTACAGAATATCATGCATAAAAGCTAAAAATAACACCAAAATAAAAAAAAATCTTTCTCATTCCAAATAGATGTTGACCTGAAATTACAATGTACTTAAGAAAATGATTTTGATCTGTATTTTGTAACATTCATCTATGCAGGTCAACTACTAGAATGTAAGAAATTGTAGACGTATAAAGCAGTAATTAGCATAATGTTATATGTAAATCACGACGGATTTCGTTGCATCAAATATAAATAATATTATTCTATAATTTAAGATTCATCTTAAGATCAGACAGACATCAGAGTTGTGGAGTTGGTGTATGGGATCCAGATATCACCCCAGAAATACATATTTTAGTTTCATGCTGTATCCCGTATGTAACAGGGGAGGCAGATGGAGGATAGTGCTGAGACACTCCGCTCCCCACTTTCAACCGAATTCTGGAGGCATTTTTTCGTTTTGCCTCAACACGAAAGTGAAAAAGTAAAACTATTAAATGTTTCATAAAATTATATTTTTTGTAGTGTATAGTTTAAATTTGTTATATTTTGGGCACCATTGTTACATTAGATACTGACACTTATATCTTCGGAAATGGAAAACAGAATGATCAAAAGTATCTAAAGTTCTTTCTTACATATCTGATAATATGTAAATATATACGTATCCGAGCATATATAATATTCTATGATTACTTATAAAGAGGTAGAGTGTACTTGCTGGTCATTATGATTTAAATGTAAGCTTATAGCCCTACATCGTTAGGACAAATGCTATATTTCCTACTTTTCTTTGCAGTCTATGGTAGTGGTACAAATTTCACTGGTATAGTAGTAGCGATTATCTTAAACGATGATAGGTTCACATCCATATGTTGATTTTAGATGATTTCAATAATAGTTCATTATACCTTATTGAGAAATAAAATTAAATGCATGTCAAGTTTTCATCTAAAAATGAAAAAGCAAGTAATTTAATTTGATTTTTTTTTTCTAACCAAGTGTCCTATCCTATAATATTTCACCAGACTAATGCATAAATAAAATAATTGAATTAGCCTCAATTCGCCGAATTGGTCTTGGCGCAGCGGCACAAAGTGTGACTGTAAAACTGACTGGTTGTGGCGTCGATCCCCACTCGGGGAGATGAAATATTTACTAAAATGTATATTTCCATTTCTTCGCTGGTGTCGAGGCAAAGCGCGGCGTTGAGTTCTGTCACTCAACACGCAAAACCTTCAGAATTCGGCAGAAAGTGGGGAACGGAGTGTCTTAACCCTAGGTTCCCTCTGCCCATCCTGCTGTGTGCGGGATATAGTGTGAATTTACGTTACAAAACACCAATAAGTCATGTCACCATTACACCAGACCAATTATCTATCATTTTATAGCATTTTGGTTAACAAACACACGTGCCGCTATTGTTTATTACACAACTTAACGACAGTACTAAAGATGAAATAATAAGAGGTGTTCAATCAGCCATATATGGTCACCGAGGTTCCCTAATCGTACTACGTGGCGCTTTCCTACGACGCCAAATGAATCGCGATTAGGTGATCTATATGCAACTGTAGTAGAATTTCGGTCACCGTGCCCCTAAATTGGTTCTGGGTCAAAGCCAGTGTAATACTTCCTCACTTGGTGGTGTCTGATGCGAAATTCGTGACTTTTGATGTTTTTTTGTATGTGAAATAATATATGTGTACCTAACATATGATGTACCTAACATTATATGTTGATGTTGTTACCTCATTCTATGAAACGTGAGTTAGATCAAGCGTTGTTTGTTGGTTATTGCTAAACCATTTTTTAAGAATACAATAAAATAATAGCTTCACACTGTCATCCGCACATAGCAGGGTAGGCAGAGGGGCCCTAGTGTTACGATACTCCGTTCTCCATGTACCGTACAATTTTTGAAGTATTGCGTGTTTAGTGGCCCCGAGAGAGAGAAAAAAAGAGAGTGAATACATTAAATATTTCATTTCTCGGGTAAGAATCGAATCCACAACCGTCGCGCTTAGAGTCGCAAGCTTGTAACCCACGACAAATATTTCTTTCGAACAACCTGATTCAAGTTCAAATGTTAATTTTTTATTTTATAATGTAATCACTAAAAAATTCTCAAGCTTTTTGAACCATCACCTATAGGATATTAGTTGTTGTATATAAAAGTAACTTGATTTTGTTTTTTTTTAACATGTAAAGAAAAGCTGATAGAAACTTAGACTGACTGACATTTTGATAAAAAAATGGGTTAAGATTGAGTACTATATAACTATATAAGAAACTACTATTACTAAATTTATATTTAATATTTTTTGCATACATTTTAGTATACACTATACCGAAGAAATGACCTGTTTAGATTTAAATTTATGAGACAAACGAGACGAAACAGTAGACATAGTTCCAAAGCAATATATTACGGTGTCTGAAATGATGTAACTTTTTGTTTCCTCAATTTAGTGTAGTTTTTGTTTTTTTTTTTAAGAAATGGTAAATATATAAATTCATTAATTAATTTAGGCCATCGTGGCGCAGGGGCACAAGGGTGTAACTGTAACGTGACGGTTGTGGGTTCGATCCCCACTCGAGGGAATGAAATATTTATTAATTACTTTAGGCAAAAGCCTGGCGTTGAGTTCCACCACTCAACACGAAATGCCTCGAATAATTGGGCGGAAAGTTCGGACGGAGTGTCCTAACACTAGGTTCCTTCTGCTTACTCTACTATTTGCGGGATACATCGTGAAGCTGATTTTTTTTTATTTTTAAGTAGTTTACTTTTAAAAATGTTGTGGTAAAAAAGCTAATAAACTATCTATCTATATAATAAAATGTTTATTTTATTAGAACTACATACGGCATTTAAAAAACAGTCCATATTATTAAATAAAATTTACAAGCAAGATGAAAAAAAAAATGTAATAGGTTGACCCTATTACATTTTTCTATACAATATTAATATTGTGAAAATTTAGTTAGCAAGCCTTCGATAATTAAATACATAGGAAGAACCAATACGATACATAAGAAGTGGCAATATGACACTAAACTTGTATCTTTGCTAACATTTTAAATATTTTTTGAGACAACTGGTGACGGGGCCAGATGCAATAACCCCACGACTAGCATACTACATAACTAACGAAATTAATTTTAAAATAATGTAACAAAATGTCGAATTAATTATAATTAAGTTTATCCTAAAATAAACTTGAATTTGTAATAAATCGATTAAAAAAATCAGCTACCTAAACCTAGTGTTAAGACACTCCGTTCCCCACTTTCCACTGAGGTCCAGAACTCAACGCCGCGCTTTGCCTCGACACCAGAACGAACAAATGAAAATATTAAATATTATATTTCCTCGAGTGGAAATCGAAGCCACAACCTGTTGCGCTTCCACTAACACGCTTGTGCACCTGCGCCACGTCGGCCTCGGCTAATTATAAATAAGTCCTAAATCGAAATCGAATCTACAACTATCTTATATAATCGATTAGCGCCTTCAAATCCATTTCACTACATTCTCTAACATTGTTCAGAAACAAGAACAACAGCTCCATCACGTCGTACTTTCCTCATCACGTACAATGTTGGTTTGCATACGGCCGGGCGGCGGGCGTCATCGCGAATACCGATGGCACTTGCGCAACCGTCCCTATCGATACTTTCCTGATTCCGCTCTAATGTCCACTTTGAATAAATATTAGATTAGACAATGGAGTAATTTCTTTACTTTAGATCAGGGGTTCCCCACCTTTTCTTGATCAAGGACCACTTTTATATTATTCTTGGTAGCAGGGACCACTATGTATGTAGATATAATAAAAATTAACTGTGATAATCAAACAAAAACTTCGCCTCACCATCTCCAGTCATAAAATTAAAATCATTATCGGACCATATTAAGGCTTCTACGGACCACTGGTGGTCTGCGGACCACTGGTTGGGAACCAGTGCTTTAGATTGTAAAGAATCTAAATGTGCTTAACTTAAAACTGAGCAAAGCATGGTGTTGAGTTCCGCCACTAAACACGTAATATCTTTGGAAATTGGGGAGCGGTGTGTTTTAACATTAGGTTCCCTCAGCCGTCCAGCAGATGTACCTATATTTTTTTTAATTGAAGAATTAAAGCCTAAGCATGCTATTTAGTAAGTTAGTGGGTAGTAGATTAAATTTTAGCCAACATTTTGATATGTTTTTTGTTTATGTTCATGCTATAGATTTGGAAAACATCATATGATAAAATAATTATTTATCATATATTGACAAAATATCTTTTTTAAAATAATATTACAACATCTTCTTAAACATCTATCTAAATCAAATCGTCTTTCGAAACTTATAAAATATATTTCATATTGTTTATGCTTACACAATTTTTTAATTATAGCTGTGAGCTTTCAATATTAAAATTGAATACGTATAGCAATTTAGGAAGTTTCGCAAACACAATAGATTTTTTGCCAATTTTATGTTACTTAAATGTTATGTGGCCTCTCTAAGACCAAAGTACCAGTCATGACGCGGGGGCACAAGGTGTGACTGTAAAATCGACTGGTTGTGGGTTCGATCCCCACTCGAGGAAATAAAATATTTATTTACATTTATATTTTCATTTCTTCGCTATGGTGTCGAGGCAAAGCACGGCGTTGAGTTCCGCCACTCAATGCCTCCAGAACTCGGTGGAAAGTGTTAAACGGAGTGTCTTAACACTAGGTTTAATCTGCATACCCTGCTGTGTATGGGATACAGCGTGAAGCTCATTTAATTTTTTTTAATTTCATTTTTAAGACCAAAGACATTAAGAAGTATTATTCTTATATTTCACAATAAAAGCTTATGTTTGTTCGTGATCACATGATGATTACATCTCTACATTGTGCTAGTTGTGCCCTTGCATATGTAATTGGCTATTACTTGAGAGATATTTTTTTCTTCTTTTTGTGTCTATTCAGAGATTTTTGGTATTAAGTAACTAAAGCTACTGCGATATAGTAAAATGTTTAAGGTGTACTTAGCTTACTTATTTAGAAAAGGTATAAAAAATTTAACCTGCGCCTTTTGGAAACAACTTGTTTAGATCATTTCATCATCAAAGGGAACCTGGGAACTTAGCACTAGGACACGCTTTTCCCATTAAGACGCTTCTGTTCCCTACTTTTCGCCGCATTCTGGAGGCATTGCGTGTTGAGTGGCAGAAATCAACGCCATATTTTACATACCAGGACGAAGAAACGAAAATATGAAATATTTCATTTCCTCGAGTAGGAATGGAACCCACAACCTGTAACGCTTACAGTTGCAGGCTTGTGTCTGTACGCCACGACTGGCCTCAGTTCGTCAATTTGTTATCGTAATATCTGAGTTTAGTTAAACATTTGGTACGAATAACAGAATTTTAAGCAAATTATAACAAAATACATTCTTGATTTCAGTGGACCGTACATTACCCACAACGCAAATCTAACGTGCGCCGCCAGCGCACCATATCACCCGCCACGCCTTTCCCCTGCCAGGACTCAGTTCCCTGGGGCCGCAGTCGACAGGTCCCCACGTCTGTGCACAAGCTGAGACCAGGAGATATAGATGTGGTTGCTGCCATAGGAGACTCGCTGGTGGCAGGTAGCGGCGCCTTAGAAGAGTTCGCGCTTGGAGCCATCGTTGAGTACCGAGGCGTCTCTTGGTGTGCAGGTGTGTCACATCTTCTTTGTTCTTTAAATTTAATGTTTAAATGAAAAGTGAGTGTAAAAAACAAGCAATCAAAAGCAATGATGTTACTTATTAAGAAAACGTATAAACTTTGGGAAGCGTCCAAGGAAGCGAGGTTTCAATTCTCCCTATGTTCAAATTTTTATACGTGTTCCTAATAAGTATTTTTCTTTCATAAGTCTTCAATAATACTTTAAAAATGTTAAATATAATCAATTATATTTTTTGGATCTCTTACTAAACGAAAATTGCTTTTACCAAAAATAAAAGCAGTTGGTTAACTATAAATTTTTTACTATACAAAAGAAACTGTACAAAATCTAAATATTAAAATACGCAAGTAAACTTAGGGTCTCTTTATATAACTGCGTTCGATTTTCTATTCCGGACGTAACATGCGCGACCTATGATGACATACAGGCATATTCACAAAAAAAATATCTAATAACTAGTACTAGGTATATATATGTATATGAAAATCACGCGGATCCATTGTATTGAAGACTTATACTTAGTGACTCTGCCTCTGATTGCTACTGAATGAGTATTTAATGTTCTTTACCTAAGAAATATATTGTTGCCTGATCATTTCTCAGTTATCTAAAAGTTATGTTTATCTTATATCTATCTTTTGTATTCTTATTAAGCAAAATGGTGTAGTTTTACGTTTTTATATCCGAAAAAGGAAATTATTTTTTTATTTGGCTCAAGGTCATAGTGTAAGATATTAACACAAGTAGATTTATTTTCTTATATAAGTATATTCAAAGTATAGTATTGAAGCCGTTTAAAGCGCGACTGTTGTGTGTTCGATTTTCATTGGGAGGAATGAATTATTTTTATTTGCTCGTTCTAGCAACAAGACAAAACGCGGCGTTGAGATGGTGAAACTCAACCTCAACACGCAATGTGTCGAAAATTGGTAGATTGATGAACGGAGTGTCTTAAAATTGTGTTCCCTTATTCTTACCCTCTCATAAGTGGGATACAGCGTGAAGTTATAAAAAAAAGATCAGAGCAAAATAGCAGACAGAGGGAACTTGGGAACCTAGTGTTATTATAATTACGTTCCCCACTTTCTACTAAATACTTGAGACATTGCGAACAAGAGCGAGGAAATAAAAATATTAAATATTTCAGTCCCAGATCGAACCTACAACCATCACGTTTACAGTCAGTGCCGCTACAACGGCCTCAAGATTTAAGATTTTTTTAAAATTTCAAAAAAAAAACAACAATTACAATTGGCACTACCCAAGAATACTATAATCATATTTTATTAACAATACATTACATTTCAGGCGGTGACAGTTCATGGCGGGAGTTCTTAACTTTACCGAATATTCTGAAGGAATACAATCCGAATTTACGAGGCTACTCCACCGGCACCGGGGAGTGGCTTTCGAAAAACTCAAGGCTGAATGTCGCGTTCCCTGTGGCTTCAGATCAAGATGCTTATAAACAAGCGAAGGTAAATATATTATTAATAGTATTTCTATCCATATTTATATAAATATTTTCCTTTTAAATAATATTTTTAGATATATTTTTATGAATATTAGATGTATAGATAACATATTTTATATAGATATGATTGTTATATTTAATTAAAATAATTATTCGATCGTAAATAATTCGGTGTAATCATCACTAGTAAATGCCTTTTCTCTCATTTGATTTACTGATGGACGCCATCTTTAAAAATAACCTCGTATATTGGATAATTTTCAAAATATTGATTCTTCTATCGTCATTTATATTAAGTAAAAACTAGGAAGCGGAGAAAGTTAAGAATCACGGCGTTGAGCATTATTTAGCTATTTTTCATTTCACATTTTAAACTTAGAATATTTAATTATTTAAAAGACTGGAAATACATTTTTTTTTAATTCATATAAACCTACAAATATTGTACGTAATAAATAAGAGGTATACTAACTGGAACACAGTGTTTTTTTATATCGATAGGTATGCACTTATGTTTTTGTGCGTTAGAGACGACCCACAAAGACGATCATATAATAAGTCATACAAAAAATATATACTCTAACGATGTTCCATATTTTTATAAAGTAAAAAGTATTGTGTTACATACATTGATGAAATGATTTATTGGGGCTGTCATGGTGCAGTGGCACAGGGCTGTGACTGTAACGCGACGGTCGTGGTTTCGATCGTCACTCGGGGGATTGAATTATTATTTAATAATATTTTTATCTAATCGCTTTGCCACCAAGGCAAAAAGCCCGATGTTGAGTTCCACCACTCAACACGCAATGCTTAAAAATGAGAAAGTATGGCTTATTCGTCAGAGCGCTTAGACAGTTTCCAAAAGCCACGGGTTCAAATCCCGCTACGTTATATTTTTATAATATATGCGATTCAGCTTAAGATAATAATCCGGTTAAATAGTTATACATTGTTCAAACAATTCAACATGTTAATATCATATAATACCTACTGATATATAAGATAGTGTATTTTTTAATGACTTGACCCATTGCGTTTGTAGACCGCGACGGTTCAAGTATGAGCAGGTGTAATTAAAATTAATTTGGCATTTATTGCTAATTTCTGATTTTTTGTGTTGATATTGTTAGACAGCTTAATCTAGAATTGATTTAATGTAATTAATATATATAGATTAGATAATCGTTTTTTTCCAATTTTAAATATGCACTTTTTAATACGATTTTTTAGATATTTCAGAGTAAAAACTTAAGGAGAAAATGTAAAAACAGAAGAAGTAAAAGAACAATATTATTAAGTTTTCTCTTCTTACAATAAGCTATTGGATATCTAGACAAAAAAGGCGATCTTCCCAAGTTTAGCCTGCCCATTAAAACATTTCTGTTGTCCACTACCCTTAATATATCAGCTTCATGCTGTATCCCACACACAGCAGGGTAGGTTCTGTTGGCATTGTGTGTTGAGTGGCGGAACTCAACGCCGCGCTTTTGCCTGGACACCAAAGCGAAGAAATGAAAATATAAATGTAAATAAATATTTCATTCCCTCGAATGGGTATCGAACTCATAACCAGTTGATTTGACAGCCGATTTTACAGTCACACAATGTGCCCCTGCGCCACGACTGGCTACGCGCCACTCAAATACTTAATACTTATACAATAATATTATAAAAAAATAAATACCACATTAATCAAAATTACCATTCTCCACACTAAAATCAATTGTTAATTTCATAAAACGGCGTTTAATTAAGCCTATATAATATAAATGACTCGTGTGAACTATGTCACTAGGCGATGCCTACATAGTTGTAATACGGGCGGTGCGCTCACGTAACCACAAGATTATGGTAAAAGATAATTTCAATATGCCGTGTAATTGCTGTGTGGTAAACGATTGATTATGTTTTTTGTATGGTGTAGCTATAAGTATGTGTATATTATAGTGTCGTCGCACAAAACGTGGCTGTAAACGCGATTGGTTGTAGGTACGATACCCACTTGAGTAAATGAAATATTTATTTTTATTAATATTGCCATTTCTACGCCACTCAACTAGCAATGCTTCGAAAATTCGGCGGAAAGTGGGGAACGGAGTGTCTTAACACTAGTTTCCCTCTGCTTACCCTGCTGGGTGCGGGATACAGTGTGAAACCGTTTTTTTTTGTAGAACAAACAGAGATTACTTAGTGAAATAACCATTCTATTCGTCAATTTGTTCTAAATAGTGACATTTTAGGCTTGTGCAGAAATTCATGATAGATGCTTTGACTATAATAATTTCCATAAATGCGTCCTAACTGCAAAATTTGCACGTAACTGCTTTTTTTGTTGATATTGTAAAATCTAAAATCAAAAAGATATTATTTTGAGCTGTACGAGAGAACTTAAACTATAAAGAATAAAATAATGGTATATTAGAAAAGGCTGTTTTCTAGTCAAAATCGGAGAACGGAGTAATTAAACACTAGGTTACCTCTGCCTACCCTGTTGTACTGGCTGATTGTTGATGAGGCATAAAGTTAAAATAATATTTTTTAGGTGGTTTTGTATAAATCTACAGTTTAAGAATATTTTAAGCCCTTAAAATTGCTAATAACACATACCTAGAGGTCGACAAACACTCTAACTATTTCACTGTTCAAGAAAAGCAGAACCACTTCTAAAATTGGAAATACTAAGCGGTTTCAGAATGTATTAAATAATATATATTCTCATCTAGATCCTAATAGTTAAAGAATCAAGCACTTTCCTAAGCAGAGATTAAATCCACAACTGTTGCTCGCGTTGTGCGACGGGTGCGGCGTTAAGTTCTGCCAATCGACACGCAAAATCTTGGAAAATCGGCAGAAAGTGGAAAACGGAGTGTATTAACCGTAGCTTCCCTCTGCCTACCCTGCTATACGCATGAAACTAAAAAAAAAATATATAAAATTTCCAGATCCTAGTAGCCCGCATCCGCTCTTCGCCCGACATCGACGTGTCGCGCGACTGGAAGATGATAACCGTGTTCATCGGCGCCAACGACCTCTGCTCCGCGTCGTGCCTGTCGCCCGAGGCGTGGTCGCCGGCCGCGCACGCGCGCAAGCTGGCCAGGGCCCTGGACTACTTCCACGACCACCTGCCCAGGACTATTGTCAATTTAATACCTGTTTTAGGTGACATTTTTATGTTTTTTTGTTTAATAATTGCTATTAATGGCTTAACCATTAATTCTAAAGAATATGTATACATTTCATATTTTTATTTTCTTGTTCTGATAAATAGTATATAAAGCGTCCCGTTGAGTTACGTCACTCAACACGCAATTTCTCCAAATTTGGGTGATCCGTGGAGAACGGAGTGTCTGGAACACTAGGTTCCCTCTGCACACCCACATGCTAAACGCGGGATACAGCGCGAAGCTTAAAAAAATATGTATTACTATTTTAAACTTCTCTATCATCACAAACATTACATAGGGAAATGTACCTCGTTTATATGTTAATCATATCCATATTGAGATAAGACCTTCTTATATTTAGTTATACAATAATCAACGTTTTCAAACCTATTATACATGTCTAAATTCCATAATCTTTTTCCATACGTATCATTTGTGTATGAAAAAAGCAAGCATTTATATTACTTAAATTTTGAGACCAGCAGTGGCATAAGCGATTAATTGTAAACGCGACAGGTTGTGGGTTCGATTCTGACTACAGGAAATTAAATATTTAATAATATCATTTCTTCGGTCTGGTGATGAGGTAAAGCGCGTCGTAGAATTCCGCCACTCAACACGCAATCGGGAACGAAATGTCTTAATATTAGGTTCCCTCTGTCTGCTGTGTGTTGGATACATCTGTGGGCTATAATTTATTTTCTGATATAACTGTTTTTTCATACATTTTAACCAATAACTGCAGTATATACGTACTTTGTAGTATAAGTATCAAATTATACAATCTTTATAGACCTACTTTCATATTAAGAAACAAATTAAATAATTTTCATTCAAAACAAGTAAGCCGTTATGGTTTCAACGACACGTTGAAGTAGTTCGAGTGCCAATAAGTAGTGCTTACGTTGAATATACATTTGACATATTTTTTTTCGTTTTCTTTTAAAAAGTAGCGCATTTGGTTGCAGATTCGATTCCTATTCAGAGTAAACATATTTTTTTTTTCATACAAATTATAACTTATTATCCTCCTAATTTTAAAATGACGTAAACTGTCAAATAGAGTAACTTGTTAGACTAGACTCTCTATTTTTTTTAGCTTTACATGTTTTCCACATAGGGTATACAGAGGGAACTCAATATCGAATATTTAATAATAAATACTTAAATAATGAATAATTTTTCAAAAAAAAAAAAAATATATATTTTATTTTTTGGAAACTGTTCAAGCGATCTGACCATTAAGCCATACTTTCTCATCAAGCTACGTTTAAATTCATATACGCTTGTAAGACATAACACTTCAAAAATCTCAAACAAGTAAAGAAGTAAAGTACGGAGTAATCTACGTTCTTTACTTTTCGTCTGAACTTAGGACTTCGCATGTTCGCTTCGCAATCGGCAAAATGTACTCCAAACTTTCTATTTTTGGCTTGACGCTGCACGCTGTATCCTGCACATAGCAGAGTAGATGGAGAGAAATTGGGAACTTAGTGTTAAGACATTTTTTAAACATTTTTAAAGTGTTATTCCACACTTAGGAAAGAAAAATACTTATTTAGAAAACGTATAAAAATTTGAACGCAGCGGGACTCTTCACTCCACTAAGCCATGCGTTCTCGCCAAGCTGCGTCGAAATTTTTATACGCTTGTTACAACTTATTTATGTTGTTAGTGCCATGGCTTAGTGGTCAGAGCGCCTAGTTTCCAGGAGGCGCGGGTTCGAGTCCCGCTGCGTTCAAATTTTTATACGTTTTCTAAATAAGTATTTTTCTTTCCTAAGTGTGGAATAACACTTTAAAAATGTTTAAAAAATATTTAAAAAATAGTATTCTCTCTTGCCAAACGATAATTCTTAGTAATTATCTTTGGGTAGCGGAAATTTGTAAAAATCTCCCTACAGAGATGCTAACAACATAAATAAGTTGTAACAAGCGTATAAAAATTTCGACGCAGCTTGGCGAGAACGCATGGCTTAGTGGTCAGAGCGCCTGGTCGGTTTCCAGGAGGCGCGGATTCGAGTCCCGCTGCGTTCAAATTTTTATACGTTTTCTAAATAAGTAGTGTTAAGACATTCAGCTCAATTCTGGACCCTCAGGTCAGTTCAACTCTCAATGCCAGGGTTTATAGATATGTCGCTCTGGTTACGAGGGAAAGGCCTTGTAACCAGAGCGATATATCTATAATATATTTTTATTTCATCAGATGTATCAGTATCAGTACGAGTGCTGCGGCCATTGATGTGTCGGTTAATGCATCCTCTCTTCTGCACGTGCTTCCATCGCGGCGGAGGCGAGTTGGAGGAGTTGGTGAAACAGGCGCGGTTGTATCAGGCCGCGGAGATGGCACTTGTGAGTAAAAGCAGGGATTTTATATATGGTTTATATGTTTTTAAAGATTTTATCATTGAATATTGCTTAGGCGAAGTGTAAGGTATGTTGAGGCATAAGCGTGCGACTGTAAACGTGATAAGTTGTGGATTCGATTCCCACTTGAGAAATTTAAATATTATTTTTTTTTTTACATTTTTAAAGTGTTATTAAATATGTATTTAGTATTTTCATTTCCTCGTTTTGATAACGAGGTAAAACTTGACGTTGAGTTCCGCCACTCAACACGCAATGATTCCAGAAATTGCCGGAAGGTGGGGAACGGAGTGTCTTAATACTAGGTTCCCTCTGCCTACCCTGCTGGGTGCGGGATACAGTGTGAAGCTGAAAAAAAACTATAATTTATTATTTGATATGAAATATTATAATGACTTTTTTAAAATAAGTAACTTTCACTAGTTAGATAAATTAAAAGCTTACAAATTAATATTATGTAAACTTGAAATTAAAATTATGTTTTAATTTAATATGGATTTGAAAAAGAATAAGAATGTCGCTACATTGCTATATGTGTAGTAAATTATTTTAGGTAATTAAAGTAAAATATTTAGAAACGTCATGTCTCTTGGATACCGTTCCGTTTCTTTTCTTATCGAGCCGATATTAAAATCTTTATACGCTTGTTACATGTTATGTTGTTGTAAACATTTATTTCAGACCAAAAAAAATTCATTTATTTCTACCCCAACATTAATTTGACAAGAATATAAATAGCATGATTTAAAAATATCTTATAATTTTAAAAAGCATTATTAACACATAGTAAGGAAAGAAAGGCTTCATTTTTTTGCTTCACGCGGCACAAAGCAGGGTAGGGAGAGGGAACTTGGAACCCGTTAAGTGTAAAGACACTCCGTTCCCCTTAGAACAGTTAAGTTTCCTACTTTTCGACGAATTCTGCAAACGTTGCGCGTTGAGTGGCGGAACTCAACGCCGCCAAACAAAATAAATTAGAAATATTAGAATTGTAATGTGTTTAACAGATTGACTCAGGCCGCTACGACTCGCGGCCCGACTTCGCGGTGGTGGTGCAGCCCTTCATGCGGCTGTTCAACGCGCCGCAGCCGCCGCCGTCGCCGCTGCCGCTCGTCATACACCAGTCCTACATCACACACGACTGCTTCCATTTCTCACAGAAGGGACATGCTCTTGGTAAGTATTTACATTTTTGTCTTATTATGTTATTAATTTTTTTTGGATATATACAACTGCAACTACAACGCAATACACAATGTCTTTTTGAAGACATTGTATATTTTTTTTTTGGGTGGTGCGTGAGGAACAGAATGTATCAATATTTGGTTCCTTTTACCTTATATGTGAAATACTATATAAAGCGCGAATATAAAAAAGATAGTGCACTCTAAATTGCTGAAAAATTAAGTAAAAATAAAATTGAGGCCATCATAGCGCAGGGACACAAGTATGCGACTGCAAAACGGGATGGTTATGGCTTCTATTCCCACTCGAATAGACGAATTATTTTTTTTTTCGTTTGATAACAAGACAAAGCACGGCGTTGAGTTCTGATATATACGAGATACAGCGTGAAGCTTAAAAAAATAACTAAATATAACGTCTCTCTCCCTACCTCACAAACTACCTACTACAAACTACGGTCCTGTGTTATAGAGTATGATTATAAAATATTTTTTTCCATATTAAATATATATTTTGAACTTTCAGCTGCAAACCTCCTCTGGAACAACCTCCTAGAGCCAGTCGGCAACAAATCGGACAACGTGCCTCCTATATTAATGCGTTCCTTTAAATGTCCCTCTCGCGAGACGCCATTTTTATTTACTAAGAAAAACTCACAAGATTACTTTAGAAATGGATATCAGGATGGAGCGTTTGATGATTGAATTTTTTGTAATTTTTGTGTTTTTTAGTTTCTTTGGTTGATTTTGTAAATTTGATTTAGTTTTAAAAATGTTATAAATTATTTAAAAATTTTGTGCCAGTCACAGTGCTCATTAAAGTAGTAAAGTAGTTAAATTAAACCTCAAATTAATTTATATATTATTAACTGAAATAAGATAAAATATTATTTTTGTTTCTTATAACATTTTTTTTAAATTTTAAATAACATAATTTTTTTTCATCTGTACTTTTTCAACTAAAATATTACCCCGAAACAGATTTGAACTAAAACCTATCACATTTCAACTACTTTAACTATTTATAAGATTGACACCTGTTTTTCTTATTTAAACTTAATTAAATTGAAACTAAATACAAGTTGTAAATAAATTAAGTAATATTTAATGTAAATATTTTAATATTTAATATAATTTTCATTACTTAGACGATACGCACCAAAGGTATAGATTTGTATTGTAAATAAAATATATTTTATTTTCTTATTTGTATATTGTATAAGAATGTTTCGTTTCATGTTTTTTTATTGGAATGTACAAAATATTTTTCTTTTTACAATTTGTTGATATACCATTTGTGTATTAAATATTTTAAATGTATGGAAAATTTTTGACGTCCCGCAGTATTTCACATATAGCAGGGTTGATAGAGAGAAGCTAGTGTTAAAACACTCCGTTTCGCTGTTCCTATTAAGAAAAATTGAACAAAAAAAATTGTATGATATAAACAATTTTTTTTAACTACAGCTTAGTGCCATCATTCAATATTCAGTTACCGACAATGTCAAATTTAAATATCGATTTGTTTAGAATTTCGTGAAAAAAATACTATTTTATATTTCTTTTATTATTATTTTCTTAAGTTTTATGAGTATTTTTAAAATAAAATTACATACAAAATAAAAGTTTGCTTAAAAAATATAAGCTGTATTTTTATTTGAACGCCTTATGAAAATGAGTAAGCAAAGATTAAATCATGAAAATTACTTCAATTTATATTACAGTTTGTTTTAACATTTTTTAAATGTTATTTACATACTAAGCAAAGAAACGTATAAAAATTTATTGTAACGGATTAGAATACACTCGAACTTAGGTTAGAGCTGACCAGAACGCTTGGATCTTTCCTGGAGGCGCGGGTTCGAGTCCTGCTACGCTAAAATGTTATACGTATCTTCATATTATTATGTTTCTTATACCAATAGTGTTTAGTGTTATCATAATTTAAAACTGACATTAATCTTGATTCAATTTTGGCTCTGGCATATTTGAAATAACTTTTTTTTAGTTTCTCTCTATACCCCGTACATAACAGGGTAGGTAGAGGGGACCTGAGAACATAGTGTCAAGACACTCCGTTCCCATTAAGATACTTCAGTCATGGCACAAGGGCACAAGTGTGTTACTATAACGCGACAGATTTGGCTTCGATTTCCACTCGATCTGGTAACGAAGGAAAGCGCGGCGTAAGTTCATCGAGAAATAAGGGACAGAAGTGTATTAAGGGAAACAAAGTGTCTTAACACTAAATACTCTCTCTGCCGTCCGTGTTACGTGCGGGATACAGCGTGAAGCAAAGAAAAACAAATGGAATACAGTGAACGACACTAATACCATATGTACTATAAATCCTGTCATGCATACGCCTATTGTTTAAGTTCAATACGCTATTACTGCCTATATAAGAATGTTTTTGTGGACATTCAAGAACAACGATGATCTTTAGTAATTTCACGGGTCATTTATACCCAACCTTAGTCTTTACGTGATTGATGGTACAATGCTGTATAGGATGTATGAGTAAATAAAGTTTCTTTTTAGGGTTCTGTTTCTCAAAAGGAAAATAATGGAACCCCGTATAAAATAACTTTGTTGTCCATCGATTTGTATATCTGTCTGTTCGTCTGTCAATACTATTTATTTCGAGTTCGCGTGGGGGTTTTAGTTGAAATTAATTAACAAATATAAAGGTCTATGGTCGCTTATGGCACAGGAAAAAAAGCGTCCAAGTCAAGAAATCAAAATATACGCGTGTTTATGTATAGTTTTTGTTGTATTTTTTGTGTAATGAAAACGTAAACGAAATCATGAAATTTAGCAAAAAGTTACCGAAGAAGTATTGAGTAGGAAATTTTTATAAATCGTACTTCCCGTTGATCTGTATTCCTCTTAGTGGAAATCGAATCCATAACATCGCGTGTCTAGTTCAACGTTTCCCAACTCTCGTATGATAGCTTCATGTGATATGTTGATAAAAAATGTAGCTATAGATGTATTGTCATAAAGAAAAACAGCTTATTATTAATAATTATTATAGAATATAATATAAAAATTAATAATATACTTACGAGTATGTATGTATAATATGTAAAATAAATATCTCTACTTATCGCTTTAATGTATTGAAAATTATCTATTCAAAAACGACAATATTTATGTTATTAATTATGCTATATTTTCCCACAGATTGATTATATAATTTATATATTTAATCATGAATTTGTTGTTTGTTTGCTTGGCTGCTTGAGAGGATATCATCGGTGGTAAGGGCACCCCAAAATTCCTTATACACGCACAATTCACACAAAACTCCTTATTGTGACTCATTTAAAAGAGATAGACATATATACGATGTCGCGGACTTTATTTTAGAACTAATTGATTTAAATGTTTTTGTACAATGTACTTACATACGTTTAACTATTTTTGCAGCGCACGCGGTTAAAATAATTCGATAGCGTTCATAACTATTGTTATTTCGTTGTTTAAGGCTAACTAAGAACTACACCCGTTGTTATAGCAATTCTAAGGAATGTAGCTTTCATACAAAGCAAAAATAAAGTAAATCTGACAAGTAGTTCCAGAGATCTTAGCGTTTAAACAAACAAACAAGCTATTCCGCTTCATTATCGCCCAATACTATTAACCTATCCCCAACGTCAATCTCAGATTGTTTCATATATCTATCCTATCTAGAGATTGAATAGATGTATGAAACAATCTAAGACGTTGGGGATAGGTGTTGGTTATTAATATTGGGCGTATAGTACAGATCAAAAATAATGCCTACCTACCTACCTCTACCTACACAAAACAAAAGAAGTAAATAGAAAAAAAACACTTCCAAATTTCTTAATTACATTACACAACGAATTAGATTACGAAATAACAATCGAATTAAAGTTTTCATTGAAAACACGTTAATATCAATATCCATTCGATGTAGACGCCATATGGCGTGTCTCCGTTCTAGTACTTAGATAGAGTTCGACAGACGTACGTACATATATGGTAGCACTGTCTAAAACAATTATTTTAAACTACTATCGATAAACTTTGGTTATATATTTGTGTATGAAGTTTTAAATAATATAAAAAAGTAGTATAACTATATTTTTAACACTAAGTAAGCTTAGTGGCCAGAGCAGAGAGGTTCTAGTCCCACTATTTTCTAAATAATTCTTTTAGTATAACTATATTTTTTAACTATTCAATGATTCCTATAAATATATGTAGGTGCTTAGATATGTGGTTAATATGTTTATTCTATTTTTAACTTTTCTTTTTTCTAGCTTTACACTGTACCCACATAGCAGGCATGGGGAACCTGGGAACCTAGTGTTTTTTCCCAATAATACACTTTCTTTCCCCACTTTCCATCACTTAATTCTCGAGGAATTGCGTATTGAGTGGCGGTACTCAACGCCAAACTTTGTTACCTTAGCAGATCGAGAAAATGAAAACAATTTATTCCTCCAAGTGGGATTCGAATCCACAATTGCCGAGTTCACATTCAGGCGCTGACTAACTGCACCACGACGGCTCCAGTTTACATTTTGATTTTATTTTAATGTTTTACAGACAAGGCACTAATTTAAAATATATTGCTTTTGGAAACTATTAAATTAGTTAACAAATTTGGTAAGTAAGTGTACTTACTGTATAAGGCTATTTCTTGGCCAATGCTTCTCGTATTAGTACCGAATATGTACGGTGACTCACTCAATGTGAGCGGACGTCTAATATATCGGACACTACACCTACATTTAAACTACGTACACTAACTTCAAGTTTCTCTAGGAATAAATTAAACATTTTTAAGTATAAATTAATATAAAAAGTCAATTTTATATACAAAAAAGGCCTGGACTTTGTTCCACCGTCGGCTCTTCCGACAGTGGTTATGACTCCAGAGAGAGGAACATCTTCACAATATACGCCGTCACAAGTATCCGGTTCTTGATTCCAGAGCTAATCGGTAAAATCTTAAGAGGTTGGTCGAGTCTTTTCGCTATCAAATCTAAATGAAAAAATAGAATAAATTTTAGTTATTAACTAAAGCCACTAGCGGCACAATAGCAGTAGCATTGACATCCCATACGGCTGTAATCTCATAGACTAAATTAAAATATTGAAATATTTTAAATTTTCTGCCCTCACGAGATTACCACCATGTGGGATAGTAATAATTTATTATTATTCACAGATACAAAAAGGTACAAGTGTTATATCAGCATCTGAATGTTAACGTGATGGTAGTGGATTCGATTCCCATTTGGGGCAACGAATTATTTCACTACGCCACGACGGTCTCAAGTTTAGTAATAAATTAATAATTAACAAATAGTTATAGATATATTTTTATATCTTTATACAATGTTTTATGTTCTGCTATTTCAGCGTACTACGTCGTAAAAAATAAAATTGAAATTTCATTTATGAAACTATTCATGTAGAATAGAATAAAAAGCACAAAGCCCATCAAAATGAAAGTTGCCCCAATAACTTACAATGCATGTAATAGGGTCGTTAAGGAGTGAACTAGGATGATATATTATAAAGGAAAATTTGAAGAAAAACGTTTACAGTGGCAATTCGATTGACTATGATTATTCAAAGGTACAAGCTATCCAAACGCGGCTTCGCCCGCTTAAATTTATTGTTATACTATAGCCATTTTTTTTTTATTATTACAGTTTTAAAAATAAATCAGCTTCACGCTGTATCCCGCACACAGCAGGGTAGGCAGAGGGAACTTAATGTTAAGACACTCCGTTTCTTTCTGCCGAATTCTGGAGGCATTGCGTGTTGAGGGGCAGAACTCAACGCCGCGCTTAACCTCGACACCAGAGCGAAGAAATGGAAATATAAATTTAAGTAAATATTTCATCTCCTCGAGTGGGGATCGAACCCACAACCAGTCAATTTTGCAGTCACACCTCGTGCCGCTGCGCCACGACTGGCCTCGGTTACAGTTTTTATAACAATTAATACCTTTTATAATAATTATTACAAAAAATTGACATAAATTATTGTGTATCAGTTATTCTATTATATATATTACTATAAAGTTTCATTCAAATCCGTTTAGTATTTTTTCCGTAAAACTTTCTCATAGGATAGTAAGTACATTAATTAAATAGTTTAGAACCAAATTTGAAGTACATATGTTTTATGGCTTTTATTTGTATCTCCTATACTTTAAATTGCAGAGGATATATAAAATCTCTTCTTGGCTGATTGATTGACAACAAATCACAACCAACACTACGCAGTGTGGAACGTAAAAATCTGTCATGTGGGGTTCTTTCGGAGCGTATCCAGCATTGAGAGTTTCCTGAACTTTCTGAGAGAGCGGTAAAGAGCGGTAAAGCACGAAATTTTACGTTTTGTTGCTCACACTGACTAATAAACAGGCTATTCTATAATAGACCAGTAAGAAATTTAATTGAGGCCGTCGTGGCACAAGAGTGTAATTGTTGTAGGTATCGAACCTACGATCAAACTCAAAGTAATAAATTTATTAATATTTTAATTTCTTCGCTCAGACACCAAAGCAAAACCACCAAAGCCCGACGTTGAGTTCCGCTATTCAACACGCAATGGTTCGAAAAAATTCTGCGGAAAGTGGGGAACGGAGGGTGTTCACACTAGGTTCCCTCTGCCTACCTTGCTATGTCCGAACATACAGCGTCGAATATAAAAAAAAAGAAATATATATGCAGACGGGTATTTTCCAGTAGTTATTATATAAGAGCATAATCATCAGGTAAAAACGCGGGCAAGGGCAACATTAGCTTGCAGTTATAGTGACCCCAGTCATCCAATATGGGTAATAAACAAATAAACACTGTATGTAAGTAATGTGTAATGCTGTTGGAATGTTCGTCTGATCTGTATGGTAGTTAATTAAAGCCACGGTGGCGTACTTCGGTGTTCTTTTACTGTATACACTGTGTTCCAAGTTCGAGGTTCGATTCCTACAAGAGAAAATGTATTAATTTAATAAAATAAATTTAATTAAATCAAGCTTCTCGCTGTAACCTGCATACAGGAGGGTAAACAGAGGGAACCTAGTGTTAAGACACTCCGTCTCCTACTTTCTGCCGAATTTTTAGAAGCTCATTACTGTTGAGTCGCGGAACTCAACGCCGGGATTTTTGTGTTTAAATAACAAAAAAACATAATCTTATAAAACGTATACCTACAAAGATCTCATTGCTTCAAGCAATATTTTAAGATGAAGAATGTCAAATTTTCGTTTCCCGAGTTTGGTTAGATACAATCCAAAAGACTTTACAACCTATCAGGGAAAGTTAAAAAACTGTATCTGTGTATAAAATTCTTATCCCTTAGATAAGAATTCCCCTCGAGGTTCCCATCTCACCGTCACTCGCCTAGTAATTAACCTCAATAACTGGAATTATTTATTCAGTTTCATTATTTTAAATTAAATTATTAAAAGTTAAAATATTTATTATTTTTTTATAATTTCATTTCATCACTCTGGCACCAAGGCAAAAGCCCGGCAAAAGCAATGCCTCGAAACATTCGGTGATTAACACTAGATTCCCTTTGTCTACCCTGTTAAAGCAGAATACAATATAAAGCTGATTTTTAAATTTAAAATATTTAAAAAAAAAACAAATTAAATCAGCTTCACGCTGTATCCCGCACACAGCAGGGTAGGCAGAGGGAACCTAGTAGTGTTAAGACACCAGTTCCCCACTTTCTGCCGAATTCTGGAGGCATTGCGTGTTGAGTGGCAGAACTCAACGCCGCGCTTAACCTCGACACCAGAGCGATGAAAATAAAAATATAAGTTTAAGTAAATATTTCATCTTCTCGAGTGGGGATCGAACCCACAACCAGTCGGTTTTACAGTCACACCTCGTGCCCCTGCGCCACGACCGGCCTAATATAAAAGTATTTTATATTTATATGAGAAATGAGTTTTCATAATGCAAATTATAAATAGAATTTTGCTTTTTACAAAAGTTGGTAGACCTCGAAGCTTGGAACTAGTGCCGCAGTGCAGAACTCTTGTAATAGAAGCTTTAATATAAACCCCGCCTTTGACCCGCTCTTGCATGTAGGTACTTAGGAAAAACTTAAAATGAAATAGGCTGAAGTTGGTAGGACACCTAGTTGAAGGTTTAATTTAATAAATTGGTCAATTATAATATTAAACATTTACATAAATATTAAAAAAACTTCAAACACTCGACTTTTTTTATATACAAGCGTTTTTATATTTGCAAACTTGCACTTCCAGCATGCACTGGTTTAATTTTATTAAAAATATATCAGCTTCACGCTGTATCCTGCAAATAGCAGGGAAGGCAAACCTAGATAAGACACTTCATTCCCCCCTTTTCGCCGTATTCTGGAGGCATGACATTAAGTGGCGGAACTTAATGTTGCGCCTTTGCCTCGACACCAGAGCGAAGAAAATAAATATTTCATTTCATCGATTGGGGATCGAGCCAACAACCCGACTGGTAGTGTTACAGTCACACGGTTGTGCCCCTGCTTCACGAGTGGCCACAGTGTACTGAATTATTATGTTTATATTTGGTTTAATCCCTGATGGTAAAACATAGCCAAGTCAAATTGAAAACTTGAAGTTTATCCCGAGAGACTACAGAACTCGTCACCGTCGATCTCCCATTCTTTTGCCGGTGAAGTCGAGAACGACGCACTACATATTTGACTTGGCTCTCTCATTTGACATTTATGTTTTTGATGAGATATAATTTCTTTTTCTTTATGAAAAGGAGGTTATCAATTCGGCTGTATTTTTTTTAATGTTTGTTACCTCAGAACTTTTGACTGGGTGAACCGATTTTGATGATTTTTTTTGAAAGCTAGTGAAAGCTTTCTATTATTTTAATATTACAATATTATATAACAATGTTATCCATGGGAAAATCACATAAGCCTTAAATTTGCATTAAGTATGTACGTGACGTATGGACGAATAACTCAATATCCCGCCAACCGATTTCGATGATTTTTTTTATTGGGAAGGATACACTTTAAGGGTAGTTTGATGTGAGCTTATAGGATCCGGTGGAAAATAGTTATTTTTTTCTTATAAATTATGTTAAGAAATTATTATTATTAATTCTCCCTACCTATTCTGCTGTGTGCTGGATACAACGTAAAGCTAATTTTTTTTCTTTATTTTTATTTAATTATTAGAATCGCTTCATTTTCGACTTTTTTTATAGAGTTGTATTTATAAATACAAAATTTATTACGAATTCTTGTGTTTATAAATATTATCAAACTTAAATAAAATGTAGGTGCTATTAAATTTTTCCTACTACCTATACAGAGGGGCGAGAAAAATTTTGAAAGTAAAAAAAAACGTATTTTAATAATACCATTTCTATACTTCATGTACATTATTCAATACCTATACGACATGACAACCCTTGTGCGTTAGATATAGGTGTATTCAGTGAAACGCAGTCAAAACAAAGCGTTAGGGTCAAGGTCCCTCCCTTAACATCCCTCTTCATACGTTTCCCCATTCGCCATTCATCTCATCCCTTCGCTAAGGTGACCATATTTTCCGAAATACTTTGAATGACTTGACGAGATCGTCATCACCGTCAACACGACGGTTGTGGGTTCGATCCCTCTCGGAGGCTTGCATTATTTTCATTTTCGCCCCTCAGCCTCGAATCCCCGGCGTTGAGTTCCGTTACTCAACACACACAAATATTTCGATAATTCAGCGTTGTGTATCCATACACCTGGAGGGAGCCTACAGGAGCGCCTTAGCACTAGGTTTCATCTTTGGGAACCTTACTGTATGTGAATACAGCTTCACGCTATAAAAACAAGTGAAACAAAAAGTAACACAGCTGAATTATAAATTCTTGTTTTTAAATTCGGTTAAACATGCGAAACATTTGCTGTAAATAAGCAATTTCAATAAAATGGAATACAAAAATGAGTGCATTCGAACAACATTATCTTAAAGTTTAAAATTTTAGTTTGTGGTTTGTGTGCAGTCCCAAGAAACTATCAGTTATTATTTTATATTTAGGTATCATTAATGATTCATAAATTCAAAACACCATCAGTTAAATCAAAATAATTTGAACTTGATATGACTTTTTCATAAATGTAAATAGTTTAAATAAATACAAAAAAGAAAATAAATTGCCAGAATATATTTTTTAAAATATTTTTTCTATTATAATGCAGTTAAAAAAGATATATAATAAAATTCTTTAAAAAAAACAAATAACTGACGTAGCTTAACTAAAAATTTACATTTTTTACAAAAAAAAGGTATCTAAACAGTCAAATTACACGGTATATTACTCACAATATTAGTCATTGTTGTTGTATCTTGAGTTTCAGTTTTGATTTCGGCCTAAAAAATTAGTGGTGGAGTCTGGACACACTAGCGTCTGCTCTTGTGAATCAGCAGTATTATTCTGAACGTATATTTTAATTAGGTTACTAATATACTAGAGGTAAAGAACTTTAAAATATATTTTTATTTTTTGTTCATAAGATTTATTTTCAGCCTCACACAGCTGCCTACCTTCCAGTATCCTGCATACTGCAAGGTAGGCAGAAAGGACATAGTGATAAGAGACTCCGTTCCCCACTTTCCGCTGAATATTGGAGGTATTGCGTGTTGAATGGTGGATTTCAACGCAGCGATTTTGTCTCGACACCGGAGCAAAGAAATGAAACTATTAAATATTTCATTTCTTCGAGTGGAGATCTAACCCACAACCTGTCGCGTTAACGGTCACAAGCATGTGCTGCTGCGCCAAGACTAGCTTCAAATCTCTTGTTAATAAAATACTAAAATATTTTAAAAATATCTTATTAATGCTATTGTTGCTTTATTGAAACGAAATGGGATGGGACGGGGGCATGGGATGGTGCGGCACATCGCTTTTTCTCGCAAACCAAGGTAAATAGAGTTCACTACTTTCCGCCTAATTTTCAAGACTTTGCGTGTTGAGTGGTGGAGCTTAACGCCGAGCCTTGTCTTAATAACTCTAATATTACCAGCTCGAAGTTGTAATTCGAACTCCCAGCCCCTATGTACAATTAAACATTATTGAAAAAAAAATATCATCTGAATGTACCAGGTTAGTTACTATTCTAATACATGCAGAGTAAATATAATAAATAAAATAAGGATATTATAAATAATTTATTTCAATGAGTCGGGCCGCAGAGGCACAAAGTGTGACTGTAAAATCGACTGGTTATGGCTTCAATCCCCACTCTGAATTATTTATATTTATATTTTCATTTCTTCGCTCTGGTGTCGGCAGACACACTGGAACCCGGCGGAAAGTGGGGAACGGAGTGTCTTAACACTGCCTACCCTGCTGTGTGCGATACAGCGTGAAGCTGATTAGATTTTTTATTTCCATTTCAAATGAAATACAGACTTCGAAACACGATACATCCAGAATAACCATCCAGTCAAGTATATATAAGCGGGGCGATCCCCACGACGCCACCAGTCCGGCCCGGTGCGTTGCCTCGCGAACTCGCCACGCCACACTATACTCTAAACTTTCCTCCATTCTCTACATCTCTATTTGCCGTCATCATGGTAAGTACAAAAAAATCGAATATTATTTTTACAGTTTTTCCATGTTTATTTTTACTTTTCTTGTAAGATTTTGTTAATTCTTCTTTTGGAAATTAAATTATTATACTATTGCCTATTAATATTAATAGGCAATAAATAGTACAATAATTTAATTTAATACAACAACAGCAATTATTCTCTATGTTTTCTTATATTGTTAAACAAACATCATATAAAAGCTCTCGCTAGCTAAAGCTAAATTAAACTTCTTAATAATCCTAAAACGTCTTTTCAATATTTGTTGATCTCAAAATAAATAATTCGAATAATTTTAATAAATAATTTTTACTTAAAAAATCCCGATAGTAGGTAGGCATTAAAGGCAGGCAAAATCGTATTATAATATGTAATTAATTCTACAAAATCTATACTTTTCGCTTAATATATGGCCATAAATTATTTATTTTTTGAGTTGGCGGACATATATTATTAAATTGAGCTTATGTCTACAATTTTTACACAGTCAACCTTTTTTGGGTTTTTCAAGATAAATACATATATTTACTAAAGAAAAATTCCTAATGAATTGTGCTTGCATATTTATTTATAACAACAACATCTGAACAAAATTAACAAAGTTTAGGAAAAATAAATATATAATAGTAATATTATTTATAGTCTGCGGTTGTGGATATCCTGACATTGTATTCAAGGAAATCTATTCGATCCGCAATATTCTGATATCGCTGTGCCGGTACCACCCGCCATTGTTTATACGTAGAATGTAGATACTCCATTATTATAATTTTATTGTGAAACAATATGATAATAGGTGATAGTGCACATAAAAGCTAAGGCCAGTCGTGGCGCAGGGTTCCTGCTATAAACGCGACAGGTTGTGGTTTCAAGTTGCACTCTAGGAAATTAAATACTCATTTAAAATATTAATTAATTTTCCTGGCTGTGGTAACGAGGCATAATGCAGCGTTGAGTTCCGCCACTTAACACGTAATGCCTTCGGAATTTGACAAAAAGTGGGAAACGGAAGTGTCTTTATAGTAGCAAAGTGTCTTAACACTAGATTCCCAGGTTGCTTTTGCCTGCCTCTAATGTATAGATATAAGATATTTTAGAAATAGAGCTTAATGTAGTTTCGATATAATTTCGTTCACGGATACAGATCTCACATACATCAGGTTGAGGGAACATAGTGATAACATACTCCGTTCCCCTTAAACTTTCCGCTGAATTTTTCGAGGCATTGTGTATTGAGTGGCGGAACTCAACGTTGGGCTTTTGACTTAATGCTAGAGCGAAGAAATGAAAACATAAAAAAATATATTTATTCCGACCAGTGGGGATCGAACCCGCAACCGTCGCATTACAGTCATACCCTTGTGCCCCTGGGCAGCGACGGCCTCATGTTAATTTAATTTTAATTAAATTAAATTAAATTAAATTAGCTTCACGCTGTATCCCGCACACAGCAGGGTAGGCAGAGGGAACCTAGTGTTAAGACACTCCGTTTCCCATTTTCTGCCGAATTCTGGAGGCATTGCGTGTTGAGTGGCAGTAATCAACGCCGCGCTTAACCTCGACACCAGAGCGAAGAAATGGAAATATAAATTTAAGTAAATATTTCATCTCCTCGAGTGGGGATCGAACCCGCAACCAGTCGGTTTTGCAGTCACACCTCGTGCCGCTGCGCCACGACCGGCCTCACTTTAACTTTAATAATAATAATAAAAACTTTTCATGAAGTAAAATAGCTGGAATCGTGATAGCACGCATCGAAGAATATCGATATGCATCGCGAGTAATGCACGCGTGAATCCTGGATTAAATCGATTCACGTTTGTGAACAAAGTACGTCTTTAGCTGTTCAAAGACGAGTGTAATTAAAAAATATATAAAACATTTGTCTTTGTATGTTATAATTTCTTTTTGTTGAGTACCCTGAGCTTCTATTTTATTCATAAAAAATATATATTAAAAAGTTATCTTTTGTTAGCCTTTCCAAAGAAAAAAAAATAAGACATATAACTTGCCTAGTTGGACCGTTTATTGTAATTAATATCAAAATTACATCAGCTTCACGCTGTATCCCGCACACAGCAGGGTAGGCAGAGGGAGCCTATTGTTAAGATACTCTGTTCCCGACTTTCCACTGAATTTGGGCGGCATTGTGTGTTGAGTGGCGGAACTCAATGCCGCGCTTCGCTTCGACCCCAAAGTGAAGAAATGGAAATATAAATTTAAATAAGTATTTTATTTCCTCGAGTGGAGATCGAACCCACAACCAGTCGCGCTTACAGTCACGCACTTGTACCCCTGCGCCACCACTGACTTGGTTTATCCATTTATTGAAACATTAAATAAAAAAATATACATGTATATATTGTTTTTATAATGTAAATGATAATAATTAAAAATATTTTTATTAAATGATTGCTCTACTACCCGAATGTATTAACTTTTTTCCCTTAAAAAAATAGACTTAGAGAAGCACCAATATAAAAAAATTATAATTTACACGTATTCCATCATAATAGAGGAAAAGGAGTCTCTAAAGAATATTAAAAATAAACAATTAGCGCTCTCCTACGAACACACAATGGTCACAATGCGGCATTGTCGAAACTGCATGCAAAATTAATACAAGCTTTGTAAAGCTCCGCATATAATAGGTTTGAATTTCAAAATTCTAGAGTTTTGTCCCCTTTTGTGTGGTACAAAAATGGATGTTAAAATTGTCAGGATATTCGTCTTCTACGTTTTATATGTTAAATAGTTATTTATATATATATACATAAAACTTTTCTCTTACTAAGTGTCGGAATGACCACGTACATAAGAAACTATTGCTAAGTACTGATTATGTTACGATATTGAGATTTTCCATTTTATTATAAGAATTAAAATTATTTTAATTTTATCACTCCGATAAGACTATGATCGATATTTTTTTATATTTTTTTCTTATTATGAAAATTTCTGGGCTGGATCCCATCACCAGACTGCCCTGTAGTACGCACGGTTCCCGTTATTGTTATTGTAAAAAAAAACGACTGTCATGTCGGGTGATATTAGATCGGAGGGGGTCACTTATGTAACTTATAATATTGATTTGAATTATTTAAACTTATAAATGTCACGGTCAAAGTTCAAGTGGTTCAAGCTTTTAATTCTTTTTGTAAAATTCTTGAAAGTTTTAATGTTTCATTGCTTTAGACACCGCCGTAGGAATAAACTTAAGGAGGATAACTAGTCGCGTACTATACTGTTGAACACCAAGCATTAAAAGGAATGTAAACGTGGTGGTTCGATTCCAGATCTAGGAAATGAATTGTTTAATATTTGCATTTCCTCGCTCTGGTAACAAGATAAGGTTGAGTTCCACCAGTTAATACGCAATGCTCGAGATTTCGGCGAAAAATGGAGAACAGAGTGTCTTAACACTAGGTTCCTACTGTCTACCCTGCTGTATGCGGGATACAGGGTGAAACAGAAAAGAAACTATACGCATAGTATTAGAACCTTATCTTATTAATAGGTAGAATATTTTATCATATTGTGCTAAAATTATAAATTTATTGAATTATTAGTTCCAGTCTCCTTAGCTAAGGTGTAGCCACAAGCTGTATTGTAATGGTGAAGATTATTACTAAATTATTTATTTTCAGATTCATTTTATTATTTTATTAAGTATTAATTAAAGAAAACATAAAAAAAATCAAAAAGAATACACTAAACAGCTCTAAAAAACCTCAATCTCAGTGCGTTCTTTATATTTAGTTATAAGATGGATTTATCTTCGAAATTACATCGTGGAAGCAAAAACAGCGAAACTGATTGAAATCTGGTTGATAGGTATAACTTTAATAATTTGGATGAATCACGTAATCGAAGTAGAGACGAGCTCGCGCCGCCTCCACCCCATACTGTTATAGCACGAAAGCTATCTAAAATAAAAACTACTATTATACAGAAACCACTGTGCTATATGAATTGGAAGGAATTTCTTTTTCTAATCATGGAGTTGACTTTTTTCAATTTAATTTAAAACACGATGTTTATGAAATGAGTCAAAATTCGGCTGAAAGTAGGAAACGGTGTAACTTAACAGTATATACAACTAGGCTGTCCTTGCCTATAAAACGTAAATTTTTAAAAAATCTATTATATATCTATTTGCCTATAAATAAAGGTATGTTTAAAATTATTTTGTAATATGTTTCCCATTTCCATTTTATAATATAAGATGTCTATTTTAAAGTGAATACTAATCATGAAGGTTTCACATGTTAGCTATGGCTATTAATTTTTCACTGTTTTAATTTCATATTCCATTAAAGAGTTAAAATAAGGAATCACTGTAAATAAATTTAAGTAAAATATTCCAACATAGACTCTCTGAGGGAATCTATAGAAACAAACTATATAAATCTTAGAAGCCTAATTTGTAATATCTAATGCAAATAGAAAAAAATATAACGTAAGTTGACGATAATAATTATGTAAACTACAGAACTCATTCTTAATAAAAAGTAGGTAAAAATGTACAAAAACATCAATTTTTCAAATACAATTTATTCTTGATTTGTAGAAAAGTTCTATTATTACAGAAAATTGGTAACGGTACTCCGAGCTAGACTCGCACAATAAGAATAGGAAGTAGGGGATTATGCGGTCACTAATCTCACTGCAATCTTTTAAAAAGTTTCCATTTTAGTTTGTTGCAATAAAGTATTATAGACTTTAGAAGGTTGAAGCCGCCGCGGCGCAGTGAGACAGCATCTGAGTGTAAACGTGATTGGGAGTTCATTTCCTACTTGGGGATATGAACTATTTTCATTTCCTTACTCTGGTTTACTTATAGAAAGAAACTAAAAACGACTCTACACTAGTGAGTTCTTTAAGAATGTATTCTACAATTATAAAGCTGAAGAGTAATAGAAGTTCAAAGTCCGTTAATCGATGAATGCTATATAAGGCATATAACCGACTATATTCACGATCAAATTTACCTCGGACACTTCGTGTGTCCTCTGTTACACACAACTCTTAGTTTTTTTATTTTTATATTATTTAAATTTAAGATATAACATTTTAACATGATTACTAAAACTATATATTATATTAAAACACTTCCATATCTTAATAGAAATAACATAATTAACTTTATTTACGTTTTCCCGAAAGCAATATCGTTCGCAATGGGGTGGAGGCGGCCCGCCTTGTGTGACTCATCTACATATTCATGTGAAACAATGAAATATTATTTAAGTGCTATTTAGGGTAAAACGTTATAGAATTAGATACTGTCGTGGTGCAGAAGTGTGTGGTGGAAGACCATCTGACTGTAAACGGTATGGTCTTAGGTTCGATTTTGCTACTAACTGTATTTCAATTATTTTCATAGTTTTCTTAAATATCTACATATTTATTTATATATAAAACTCTTGCGTTACTTCGTTATGGCAGACAAAACACAAGCAATATTACTGGAAATTTACTGAATATTTAGAAATTTGAGATTTGATAGAATGGACATTAGGTTAATGTGTTTGTGGGGAAGACAGAGAGAGAGAGTACTCAAAATTTCTACCTGAACGAGAAAAACACACTAACAGATTATTTTTATAGTAGACACAAACAAAATTTGCAGGCGACGACGATGAGACGACTCATACCATATAAATTATACAAATGTTATTATCTCAAATTACATTACCTAAACCACTTCTGCTGAAGAATACATTACTAAGAACATGTCTCAGTATTTCTAATAAGGAAAGGAGATAGTTTATTTCTGTCAAACCAACCAAGGCACGCTTCTTGAAACTCTGAATCATACCAGAGTGTGACTCCGAGATATACAACGAAGCTACTGTTATTTAAAATATTAAAGTTATTGCGGAACTAGCAGCACGTTCGCGGCTTCGCCTGCTTATTTATTTGCTTTTGGATTCGGTACTTACGTTTTTTAATAACACTATCATTTTAAAGGCAATATCTATACATTTAAAACCAAAGTTTCAGCTAATTGAATAAAACATTTATTTTACACCAATTTACAAAATTATTTATATTGATATAACTTTTATGTTTATGAACCCATTGAAATAAAAGAAACACAAATGTTAAAGGAAGCTTGCTAAAATACAATACTTCAAACTTAATTTAAATCAGTTGAGCTGTTTCTGAAATTACCGTGAAATGGAAGCAAAAATTTTTAAAATCATCATTTTGGGTTTATTTACGTTGATATTTAAAAGTAACAATAACAATTTTTTCTATTATATCTTTTACTGATACCAATCAGTTACGATTTTATTATAAGTAAGTATACTAATTAACTTTTACAAATGTTTACTCTAAATATATAAATGTGAGTCAAATTAAATCTTCAATATATGCAAAAAATAAATAAATGCAATTTATTTGAAAAGTTTTTCTACTGTATTTTTTTAAATTAAATAAATTTTGTTTCTTTTTAAAATTAATTTTAGTCCCAGAACTTTCTAATAGAAAGTTTCTACACCCTCAAAAACATGAATTTAAATATAAAAAGGTGAATATTAAAATTTTTCTTAAATCTGTTATTATAATTAAACTTTTTAACTAAAAAATTGTTTTGTGCTTAAAAGAAGAAAATAGAAGTTCAGAACCTATATTATAAGGTTTTTTAAAGTAATTTGTATATCCATTCTATATATTAAAAACTATGGGCAGAAATATAAAAAAAATATAACACAACATATGAATTCGATAAGAAAATCAAACTTGTAACAAAAACACATGTTTTTCATAACTGCTGTACATATATATATACAATATATATAGTTGCTAAAGTAAACACGACCGCGACCAGTAGCAGAGTGGTCGACAAACATTTATCTGAAATTCTATCCTTTCCTCACACAGCATCCATTCCATTGCGGTTTTATCGTAACACGCAATACATTAAAATTATATATATAAAAAACCGTAAAAAATAAATTTCTGTTTGACAATTTTTTTTATTTCAATTTGGCGCAGGGGCGCAAAGTGTGTCTGTAAAACCGATTGGTTGTGAGTTTGATCCCCACTCGAGGAGATGAAATATTTACTTAAATTTATATTTCCATTTTTTCGCTCTGGTGTTGAGGCAAAGCGCGGCGTTGAGAACTGCCGCTCAACACCCAATGCACGCACGCAATTTGGCAGAAGTGGGAGTGGGGTTTGGCGGAGTGTCTTAACACAAGGTTCCCTCTGCCTACCCTGCTGTTTGCGGGATACACCGTGAAGCTGAAAAACGTAGTCTTTTATCAATATACTTTTTTTTATCTATTTTTTTTTTCAAAAAATATTTTTCTTCATCAGCTCATTATGAGATTTAAAAATATTTATAAAAACAGCTTCAAAACTAAGGCACTTCGTTCATATTAAAAAAAGAAAACAACACTGACATTTTTAATATTATACATATTTTACACTCTACATACATTAACATTGTCCACTCGAAAAAGGTAAATATGAAATGAAACCCTTTACATAAGGGTTTTGTGCCCTTAATAATTTCTGACTAACCCTCTGGTGAAAGAGGGTGACTGTCCACTACCCCTTCTAAAAGCTAGACATTTTTTTTAAACTTAATCTACAGGTTGTAATTTATAATCAAATAAATTATTTTTTAGGTTAAAACTGTTTTTTGCTTAAGTAGATAGACAAAATTTATTGTTAAGACACTCTATTCCCTTCTTTTACCCCTCTCTCCTTTTAGATAGAAAATGTAGTTTACTCTATATTTTTTATTTAGCACTCTGTTCCCCGTTTTCTGCATAAATTCGAACACATTTCACTTTGTTCGTTGAATAGCGGTACTCTACATCGAAATTGTCGATTTCCTACGATACCCATGACCGACGATGAATCTCTAAACCTCTTAAGCTTCTTAAAAGTCGATAAACCTCTTAAATAATCAAAAAGAATAAATCCAATCAAAAATAATAAAATTATCCAGCACTAAATGATAAATTTCTTATGAAAATTTTAACGAGATTTCGATCGAGATTTTAATAACATCCAGTAGTAGTTATATCTATATCTATCATTTCAACTAACAAATAACTTCATGACGCTACACAATAGTCGCCGCTACCCGATATATTTTTTGCTATAAAAACGTGAAAAAGAAACGGAACGTCAGACTAATTAAAGTCTATACTATTAAAATTTTTATTTTATCCTTTAAAAAAAATCATCTTCAGTTTTTGTAATTGAAACTATTGCTTTTAAAAGTAATTTATTTTTAATTAAATATTTAGTCAGTTATTGTTATTTTTAAGTAGGTACTAGGAAACTGATTTTTATGATAGTGTAAAGCTTCATTTTCCTAGCGCAGGACAACAAGCGTGCTAGTGTAAACGGACAGCCACATGAGGAAATTAAATATTTAGTATTTTAATTTCCTCGCACTGGTAAAAAGGCAAAGTTCCGTTCTCCATTTTCTGCCAAATTCCAGAGAAAATAAGTGAGTAACGAAAGGGAAACGAAATGTTTTAAAACTAGATTCCCAAGTTCCCTCTTTTCCCAAGTTCCCTGCGATGTGCAGGATTGAAAGTGAAGCTAAATTTATTTTATAACTATATGATGTGTACATAGTAGAAAATCCAACAAAATTGGTATCTAAATAATATACATACATTTTTTCATTTTTTTTTTGGAGGCATTGAAGGTTGAGCAGCTGAACTCAACGCAGAGCTTTGTCTTCTTCTATACAATCCTTAAATAAAGTATTTTACAATAACATAATTCACACAGAATAAAATTATCTGATAATATATATAATGAAACTAGTCGATACAGTCCAAATATTAAATCCAATGAAGACTCAAAGCGTAAAACGTAGAATAACAATAAAATCATTATTCCTAAACATCAGCTCGCAGTTATATAGTATAGTATAGTTTCTTTTATTTCTACTTTTTGTTGCCTCGATGAAAATTAGTGGGTACAATGCCCTCGGCGTGACCACTCCACTCATATAATAATAATCTACAGCCAGTACCAGTCACTATGAAGACGGTTTCAAACTATTGTTTCAGATGTGCATAAAAAGCACAGTTCTCGTTGCTTAACGCAGTTTTTTGCTTATTTTTCTTATTAGTTGGGGGAACTGTAGATATCCAGAAAATGGCAACTAATTGGATATCTTTAATAGGATATTTGAAAACCAAATCATTTTTTTTTTAATTCAAATAAAGAAAACAAATCTTTACATAATAAATATCCTATCATTATAAGAGTAACATAGAAAGAACCTATCGATTTATTAGCAGAAACAACTTTTTATTTGTGTATTATCAAACCTACAACATAGAATTCTTTATTTTCAAAATCTTTCTGAGATCTTCTTTCGTGATTTTGAATGTGGTGGTTGTGAGTTCGATTTCTACTGGAGACATTTATTTTGATATTATTTCTGTTCCTGGTCTCATAGGCAACCACGCTTTTTTTCACAATTAGATTCGAATCTGCAACTACAGTGCAAGTCAAAACTTCTATGAGTCAAATATTACGTAATATCAAAAAATCCGAATTATGACTCTTCATATCGATTTTCGTCAACCCTCTTATTTAAATTCAATTTCGAATACTACCCCTTCTTCACGCCCTAAGTTGTTAGGGGATGGAGTGTCTATTCAGGCTTACAGTAAATTAGTACAGTCTAATGAGTTTGTTCTGACGCAGTGCAAACTCTACCTAGTTATAATTTATATTTTCGTCAATATATACTTTGATGTCAACAAAAGCTAAATAAGCTTCACGCTGTATCCCGCACACAGCAGGGTAGGCAGAGGGAACCTAGTCTTAAGACACTCTGTTCCCCACCTTCCGCCTAGTTCTGGACACCAGAGCGAAGAAATGAAAATATAAATGTAAATAAATATTTTATTGCCTCGATTGGGGATCGAACTCACAACCAGTCGACTTTACAAGCACACTTTGTACCCGTGAGCCACGACTGGCCTCCAACTAAATAAATAATCTCAAATTAATTATTAAAAACATTTTTTAATACTCATTGTTTGAGATATAATTGTTAGTTTTAATTCACGCACTAAAAATGTAAGATTTTGGGACTTGTTCAAAGGATTTTAATTAAAAAAAGATATAGAAAATCAACTAGCTTGAACGATTACCAAAGGACGCAGATTCGATTCCCACTACGTTAAAAATTTAAACTATTTTTCTTTCCTTAACGTAACATAACTCCATGAAAATGATGCTTAAAATAAAATATATGTATTTAATTTCAAAATTCCTAGCAGTATTTCCTTTAATTTTACTTCAAAGTCTTCTTTAATACACGACGTCCCTTAACTTAGGCATAGAGTTTCAAATAACAGGAATTGTAAGATTGTAACCCTACAAGGGGAACGGTGGGGCTCTCCTGTCACAAGTTCGTGTGCAAATATATATACAAAATATATATCTATCTATGATATAATCCGCTTACTTCATGTAAGCCACATACAAGCCATAAATAAAATAATATTCACATTTTATACAATTAAGGCCAGTCGTGTGACTGTAAACGTGACAGGTTGTGAGTTCGATTCTCGCTTTAGGAAATTCACTCTCATCGATTACTCAACACGCAATGCCTCCAGAATTCGGGGGAAGTTGGGAACGGAAGTGTTTTAATGGGGACGGAGTATCTTAACACTAGGTTGCCGGGTTTCCTCTGCCTACCTCGCTAATATATCAATTATATCAACATATGAATAATTACTTTAAAAACTTGCAAAATTTGATATTTTTAGTCTAATCTTTACACAATATTTAAACGTGTAATCTACTCTGCGTGTAATCCACGAAAAAAAAACCGGGTCAGGTACAAAGTGGTACTACCATCATCAATCACAGTTGAACTACTTATAAATATACCTTTAAACCTTAGAAGCTACCATAGTTCATATATTTGAAAAGACCAATGTACAGAACAATAAAGGTATATTGGGGAGAATGTATTTTTAATCGAAAATCTTTACCTGGCTCGACCCGGTTTGTGTGAAACTTATTAACTTTACGCATTATTTCGTATTTTTTGTAGGTTTTTTTAAATTTATTTAAGAGTTTAACGAATAGGTAACAATCTAATCTGTTGTATAATTATCGTCATTTCTTCGCTCTGGTGTCGAGGCAAAGTGCGGCGTTGAGTTCCACCACTCAACATGCACTGCCTCGTGCATAAAAACGCGTTCGGGTCACTAGTAAATGAAATACATAGATATATATATTTAATTGAACGTAATAGTTGTTACTTTAATGTATTTATGTGGTTCTACGTATATAGAATGAATTTGTGTTGGGTTACGTCTCCAGTCTCCTTGCAATAATGTAATAAGCGTAAAATGATAAACAGTAGGTTAATATGTTCTCTATCATCATTATCATCGTCAGCCTGTTCTAGTCCACTGCTGGACATAGGCCTCTCCAATGGCGCGCCACTGCCTTCTATCTTGAGCTCTTCGGATCCAGCCGATGTCATCCACTTTGCGATGTTCTCTACGTTGGTCAAATTTTTTTGAAGATATATCTTAAAACTAGTTCGAAATAGTTAAAATTCTATAAAGCAATGTTAATGTTTTCATTGTTCGCCAACACCTACATTGCCAAAGTAAGCATGTAAACAGCAAAACCAAATAACAGCGTGGGTGTATTTTCCCATACAACGTAAGATGGACATACAATTACCAATTATACTCCCACACGTTTTGCTTTTTTTGGGAAACGAGCACTGTCGATTATAGTCGATTGCAAATCGATTACTCTAATTAGATCGGTTAACGATACTTTATAGGATTGATTTTAATAGGATAAATGGCCTATTCACGATAAACAATTGAATTAACCATTTTAAGATAGATATCTTTAAGCGTCTTCTTCCTTCTTCCAAGCTGAATAATTTACACTATTGTTAGAAATCGAAGGTGGTTAACGTTTTTAAAAAAACACGATAAAAACACATATCGTCTATATGATTCTAAGCTATTTTGAAAGTGATACTATGTAATTGCAATAAGTGATATGTATCACCTACTAACAATATTTCACACTAGTTTCCTTCCGATAAGGGCCGTTGCCTACAAGCAATTGCCCCCGGTTGACACAATTCCACTGCTTTTATAGTTATTTTCCACCTAAATCTACCCTCTTTTACACGAGTACACTAACACTATATTATATTTTGTAGGATTATCTTTTACAGGACGTTCAGTACAAATATTACACTCTGGTTTGTAACCCATAGGTTTCAATATAAAGAATGATTACTGCAATAACTTTATCAAAAATTAAAAAAAATTATATGATAAAAGAAATGCTTAGCTTTGAGTGATCTCTTAGATGCAATTATAATTATATAGAAGTCAAGTTAACGTGTAATGTACTCAGTGAACATCTTCACATGTGTCACACTAGTGTCAAAGTCAATAATTTTTTGAGCTGGGGCCCTCATTTTCCAATCTTATATATGCATTTTAGTACCAAAATTTCCAAACCTCCTTTTTCCTTTTTGTGTAAAAGTTTTTCAATTTTCAGTAAAAAAAAAATATTGCCAAATATATTGTGATGGGGATCAGACTCCCCCCTTCCCCTTCCTCCTACGCCCATGATGAAGCGCTTATTCAAAATAGTTTCTGATACAAATTGCTCTAATTAAAGAAACAAGTGAGGAGCGGAGGCAACGCTTGAAATGCTCCAAATAAAAGACAATTCGATACAAACTACCAGTTAGCCATCGTGATCTGATTACCAACCGTGACCAAGCTTCAAACTTAATCAAGCATTTCTGTTGGAACTTCTGGTCTAATTACTCTTAAAATTATTTAAATATGATTAATTTTTGAAATACAAAGCGGGTCGTTAAGTTCCGAAAAGCAATGTTTCGAATTCGGGTGGAAAGTGTAGAACGGAGTGTTTTACCACTAGGTTTTCTCTATCTACCACGCTATATGCGGGATATAGCGTGAAACTAAAATAATCTATAAAATATTAAAACTGTATCATCGAACAATATTTCATAATTATTTCTGTTGTAATACAATAAAATGTTTTTACACGAGAAATCACTATTGTAATTTTTGCCTAAAAATCGTCGTTACCTAAAAAAGTCAATTATTCCTGTACAAAAATTAACCCAAGATCTATAATTACATGTTATATCACTACTGAAGATTATAATCAAAATTGATAGTATGGAGTATACATGGGCGTAGAAATGGCGGGCGGAGAATGGTCCCGTACCCATCCCAAAATAATCTAGTGCCCACCCCAGAAATTTTACTAACAAAAACTAAACTCTTAAAAATTAAACAAAGACCGTTACACGAACTTACTCGTATCTATTCAATTCAGGCCAGCCCAGATAACTATAATAAAAACGATACTACCATGATTTAATGCCATCTAATCATCATAATTATATACAGCCTATATATATACTCAAAGCAAAATTTGTAGGCATAATATTTTTTTTCCTAACAATGTATATAAAAACTGGCTTTTCCAAGTATTTACTTCAATGTCCTATAATTATGTAAATACGTTGTGCTTTATCAATAAACCGATATGTATCTGTGCGTGCACTGAACTCATCAAATATCATACCTATACATCTATAAAAGCAAATTAAATAACTGCAGTTGAGTTATATTTTTACAATTATTCACCCTTCGGATCGATTTCGTAAAAAAATACTTAATATGATCGTGACGCTCTTATAATAAGTACGTAGTGTTTTTACTATGGTTTTGACTCTATTCTTTTTTATTTTTGCGCTCTATCCATCATATAGACAAGGGGAGTTTAGTGTCAAGACACTCCGTTCCCCACGTTTTTGGCGTATTGAGTGGTGGAACTCAACGTCGCGCATTGTTTTGTTATCATAATAGGAAAATTTAAATTTATGCGATTTGTCCAAGTGAAAATAGAACTCACTAATGTCGTGTTTACAGTCAAACGCTGTGCTATTACCCCACGATGGCCTCAAGCTTCTTTAGGAAGGACTCAATCTTGAAAGCTTAAAGTCACCGCTTATCCACCTTAATCATTACAAGTGTTGTATTTTTTTTTAATCTTCAAAAAAATCAAAGGGAACCTAGTGTTAAGACACTCCGTTACCCACTTTCCGCCGAGTTCCAGAGGCTTTGCGTGTTAAGTGGCGGAACTCAACGCCGCGCTTTGCCTCGACACCAGATCGAAGAAATGAAAATATAAATGTAAATAAATATTTCATCTCCTCGATTGGGGATCGAACCCACAACCACTCGATTTTACAGTCACACTTTGTGCCTCTGCGCCACGACTGGCTTAAAGAATCATTATTATTAATAATATTTTTGCTAACTCTGTTATATTTAAAATAATTTACCCGCTCTTATAAGATAGAGTACGGCTTTGGCTCAGTCATAGACGAAGCTGCTTATCCATAATCAATTGTGATCAATCAAATACATAGACCCAATTACGGTCAAGACAGGCGATCCCCACTCGAGGAGATGAAATATTTACTTAAATTTATATTTCTATTTATTCGCTCTGGTGTCGAGGTTAAGCGCGGCGTTGAGTTCTGCCATTTAACACGAAATGCCTCCAGAATTCGGCAGAAAGTGGGGAACGGAGTGTCTTACACTAGGTTCCCTCTGCCTACCCTGCTGTGTGCGGGATACAGCGTCAAGCTGATTTATTTATTTTTTATTTTATTTAACTAATAATAGATGTATACATAATTAGACTCGTAAAACATGAAACTTATATCTGAACGGAAGTATTTTATTGTTTTTATTAACTCAAGCGTATCGAGAAGTAACTCGTGCGTTGCAAACACACATTTATCAATCCACATGAATAGGCTATTGAGATAATGCTCAAGAAGCTCTCAGTATTCACGAATTAAGCTTTTCTTCACTTTTACCGATTTTCTTCATTTTAATGGGTACATAGTGATAAGGCAAAAGAGACAGTATTTAAAATTTTGCTTATTTTAGATGGGCGACGCAACTCAACGCCGTGAATCTTTTTAACTGTCACAAAATTATTTATTACTATCTATGAACGAACTGTCTTAATAGGTTCTCTTTGTTTTGTCCGCTAATTGCTGAAGATGGGTGAAGGCAAAAAATATCTGGATATTATATAGTGTCACCGACCTCAGAAATCAGCCGGTCCCCGTTTCAGGCACAATTTTGTCTGCTTCCAACTCGATTTATTATAATATGATTATATGTTTTTTTTTAATTTTTAATAACTTTAAATAAAAATTATTTAAAGACTTTTTTAAAGACTTATTCATATATTTTTAAGAAAAAATCTCCATTCTCTACTTTCCGTCCATTTGTTCTAAAATCACATTTCGCCTGTGGATTAGCAAATCTTTGATTTAATAATAAATTAGCCTTTCAAAAATATTTATCATTAATATTCAATATATTGAAGTTATAGCCTGGACTAGTTTAAACCACTTCTAAGAATATTAAAGTGGTAAAAAGATAAAAGACTATTTTTTTTCATTTTCTTCACAAAAAAACCGGTCGAAATCAATCGGTTGTCAAATAGAATATTCATTTTCTCAACATATTGAAAGTGAACTTCGAATCACTATATAATACGGGAGCTACGCGAGTATAAAGCAGATTGACAAAAAGTTTTAATTGGCTTGTTGCTGGCTACAAAAAGATGATGTAGCCGACGCAAAGTAGGCTCATTACATATGAATGTGTAATATTAGAGAAAACCTTGTTGGGTGTGGGTGACGGAGCTCAACGCCGCGTTTTTGCCTTGTTGCTGTTGTTGTGCCCAGAGTGAGGCTATAAAAATATTCATTATTTTATTTCCCTGAGTGTGAATCGAATACACAAAACAGAAGACACGTTTACAGTCGCACGTTTGTGTCCCTGCGCCATGAAGGCACTAATAGTGAATAGCTTTATAAATATAGTTTTTGCAACTTCACAATATGTTTAGCGTAGCAGGTTAGGAGTTTTTTTTTATCAGCTTCACGCTGTATCCCGCACACAACTGGGTAAGCAGAGGCAACCTAGCGTTAAGACAATCCGTTCCCCACTTTCTGCCGAATTCTGGTGGCATTGCGTGTTGAGTGGCAGAACTCAACACCGCGCTTAGCCTCGACATCAGAGCGAAGAAATGGAAATATAAATTTAAGTAAATATTTCATCTATTTTCATAATAATACCGATTAGTCTACTAGATCGGAGAAAAGAAAATAATCTATATACATACAATCCCCAGTGGGATCGAACCCACAACAATTGAGTTTACTGTCAGATGAAACATGAAAATTGGTATAATTTTTACAATGGGTTCCCCTTACACATCTACAAAATATCATGAAAATATAATATATTTCATCATATCTTTAAAATTCTAATATATTCATAGGCATTAACATGAAAGGCTGAAACTACGTGACATGTCACAGTAATTTGTAAGCCTACGTATCGTAAATTCCACAATAACCTCAATTACAGGTTGTTTTTTGTTGGTGCCAGGGAGAAACGACCTCCATACGAAATGTTGGGCGTGACAAAAAAACTATTAACTTATTTTTATTTGTTCCTTTCGAATTCTTAGGTCTATGTATTTTTTTTATTTGAAAGCATTCAGTAATGACATTGTTTTCTAATTTTCTATTTTCAAGTAGTAAGTATAGCTTATGACAGTTTTAAATGTTTATTTTTATTTTTGAGGACTTTTCTTTCCTACAGTAAATCACTTCTAACGTCCACATTATTTCCTACTCCTATACTTATCTTGTAAACCTGAATGCTAGAGCCAAAGTCATAAGCTGTGTGATTGAACGCGTTAATCTCAGGAACTATTTGTTTGAAATTGTTAAAATATTGTATATTGGATAGTTTACCTTTACCTTTTATCAAGGAAGACACATCACATTGCATTTTTTTCCCTTCTATTTCATCTTGACCATGCAGGCGAAGCTAGAGTTAAAATATAGTTTAACATAAGCTTGTCTTTTACAGAGGGAATGCATCTCAGTTCACATTGGCCAAGCTGGTGTCCAGATTGGTAATGCCTGCTGGGAGCTGTACTGTTTGGAGCACGGCATCCAGCCTGATGGTCAGATGCCCTCAGACAAGACCCTGGGAGGAGGAGATGACTCGTTCAACACCTTCTTTAGTGAAACTGGTGCTGGGAAGCATGTTCCTAGAGCCGTTTTCGTTGATTTGGAACCTACTGTAGTTGGTAAGTATTTTATGTTTAATACTATTGTAGATAATGAATATATTTTAGAAAAGATATTTTAAGTATTTACATAGTCATATTTTTTTCCATCACGCTGTATCCCGAATATGACAGGTTATAAGCAGACGGAACCTAGTGTTAAGACACTTCATTTATGATGCCTAACCGAATCATCAAGCATGTTGCGGTTCAACACTGCGCTTTGTTTTATAACCAGCAAGGAAAATGAGCAAGAAAATGAAAAATATTAATTTCCCAAAGTGAGAATAGAACTCACAATCGTTGTGTTTGTAGTCAGACCCTGTGCCGTTGCGCCATCGCGATCTCAATTCAAATCTTGCTTAGGCAAATGAATATATTTGAACTCCCTTCCTCTGCTGTGTCCGGAATAAGGCGTGAAGCTGATTTATTTTTTTATAATCAAATATTCTATAATCGGAAGCAGTACAAAAACTTGATTAAATCAGCTTCACGCTGTATCCCGCACGTAGCAGGGTAGGTACATTCAATTATTAAAGCGATAGATAGTAGATGGATAGATATTTTTTAAACTCAAGAGGCAACTGCAGCTTACTATTAATGGCACGGGAATTAAAACGAAAACAAGACAATCAAAAAACCTACGCGCAAATTATGTTCTTAGGCTCATTTTGCACTTGCAACTTTAAATGATTGATTACTATATTTTTTATTTTCATACACTCATACATACACATTATCGTCTATCCCTATTTTCTCCCTAATTTTCGGGACATCGTATGTTGAGAGTTAGAACTCAGCGCCGCGCTTTGTCTTGTTACCAGAGCGGCAAAATTAAAAAAAAATATATCACGAGTGTGAATCGAACCTACAACTATCCCAGTTATAGTCAAACACAGTGCGACATGCCCCTTAATAACTGACTTACTCTTATGTAAGGTGTAGGGCTTATCAACCTTCGCTTTGATGTTAAAATCCAGCCTATAAAACCGAATCAGAACTTGAGTCATTCAAATATGTAATTTATATAGAAGAGTCACAAAAAATAAGGTACATTAAGCTTTATTTAAAGTAAAATCAAACAATAAAACAAAGTAACCAAAATAAAAGTACCAAAACATTTAATAAACTTTTAGGCCCGTATTTATAAATCGCTCTTAAGTCTGACATCGATGTTGAGATGCAGTTTTCACTCATAGCCATACATACAATTTATTAAACTTAAAAATGAAAACAGCATCTCAAGATCGATTTCAGACTTGAGAGCGGTTTATAAATACGAGTTTTACATACCACGTACTCAAGCATGCACTCAGTGTGCAATGACCCTAAAATCACAAAATCTCGTCGAGACGTCCCGCGTTCATCGAACCCACTGCCGCTGCATTGCCCATTATTACCGCACCGTGTCATTTACGTATAATCCGCGCAGAAAGCTTATCTCCTTCTTTAGAATAGTATTATCTGCGTAATATTAAGTAAAGTCTGTCCACTAAGAAAAAATAGTATTATATTTAACTTTAAGTGTAAGAAATAGTCGCAGTGGCACACACGTATGCCTGTTAACACGACGGTTGTGGGTTCGATCGCCACTATACACAATATTATCATTGTTTTCACTCTGGTAACAAGGCAACGCGACGTTGAGTTCCGCCACTCAATATGCAAGGCTTTAAAAATTCAATGGAAAGTGGAGAACGTAGTATCTTAAGATTCTCTCTGCTTACTCTGCTATATTCAGGATACAGGATTAAGCTGGAAAAAAAACTATAAGAATATAAAATAAAATAAAGTAGATATATAAAATGTTTATTACCTTCGCCTTATACCTGCTTTGGTAACTTAAATCAACAACCGAGAGCCGTACACGATACTAACAAGACATATCTATTCTCAATAGAACTAGACGCAGAAGTTAATTCGAAAGTTAAAAAATCTTATTACTTTTAAATATAATTTCAAAATAGATTTAAAATAAAATATCGTTTCTAGAGTTAGTTGTCTCTATAACATAGTCTATCTTTCTACTCCATAAAATGCTGAAATTGTCACTTAGAATGTGTCATATGTAATAATGTTCTGTAATCATGTTCATTAGGGAGGACCGGATGGACTGTGCCCTCCTCAAAATAGTTGTGTCTACTCCAAAATTTTTCCAAACAAAAATAATAATACTGAAAAATAGATTTACACGAACATGTCTTCAAAGCTAAAGTCCTCTAAACAAGCCTTATAACATGGCTAATACACAAGTCTTTAAAGTATGCAGGTGAAGGCAAAAGCTAGTCATCTATAAAGTTGCGAACAAGCACCGCTATGTGAAAAATGTTATACAAATTTACATAGTTAGAAATCCAAGACGACACGCTCCGACACGGCCGCCTCGCCCATCCAGGGAGATGGTCACACACGAATGACATTACCGCCTAACAGGAAAAAAGAAAAAAAAAATAGTAAAAGTAAGCCTCCGTGGCGCAGCGGCAGTGCCTCTGATTTTAGGCGTGAAGAATGTGGTTTCGATTTTTACTCTAGAGAATTTATGACTTTCATTTCCTTGCCATGGTAAGTATTGGCGAGGTAGTTGGGCGATGCGTAGAGAACGGAATGTTTAAACACTAGGTTCCCTCTGTGTATTGCATGAAGCTACATATAAAATACATGAAACAGATATATAAAGTATGCAGGTATGCGAAACACGACACTTAACCCCCCAGGAACGGTATATTCGTGTCGGTCTGTAGTACTGGGTGCTCTACTTTGACATAATTATTAATAAACTAATTAAATGAATATTTTTATATTTTTTCCTTTACTAGTATAAATATAAAATATTTTACAAAAAATTAAGACAATTTCCATATAAAAATTATTTATGTTATATTTAGTCATGCTATCTATACTAAAACTAATTATTGCTTGTAAGTAAAGTCCTTAACGTAAACAATAAAAGTTTCAATATTGTTATTAGCCGTCCCCATAGAAATTTCGATAAATATTCTCGTAGTGCTCCCCTACACTTTCCAAATATCCTACATCTCAAATTTCAGCGTTATACGCCGCTTAATTTCATCTGTAAGTTATCTGTCTGTCGCTAAGTAATTAAAAAGTTATATATATGAAGATAATAAAGCTAAAGAGTAAACTTAATTGAAAGCAATCCCAACTTCGAATTTTAAAAAAATATTTTTTTTAATAGTCCAGTTGTCGAAGAAGACTATAATTTGTATTTATGATGTAACCCACTGTCGCTTTAGCCAGAATTACATGCATTTTTTAAAATATCTATTTGACCACAGTGAGGTGAAACTGTAGTTACATATAGAGCTTTTTTAGCTTCTTTTTAGGTTCTGCTATTTTATATTTTTAATACGTTACTTCATTTACTCCTCTGTATTAAGGAGGCCGTGGTGGTACGGTGGGGCATCTGACACGAAGTTTGCGGTTTCGATATCCACTTAAGGCAATGATATATATGTTTTATTTTTATTCATCGCTCTATGGTATACAAAGCGCGGTGTTTAGTTCCGCCACCCAACATCTTATATTAGAAAAATTTTAAAAAGTGGACAACGGAATGCCATAACACTAGGTTCCCCTGCCTACCCTGCAATGCGGGATAAATAATAATAATAATAAAAAAAAACAGAATTACTTAACTACAGCAATGATATAATCTATTAGCGAAGTAAAATACTAAAACACAACACAATATATTATACACACGCAAGTATGTCGACGCGAATATCTGCACTCGTGTCAGCAGGAAGCCATTAGGCTGCTGTTAGAGTGACGTCTGTTCAAAACGAGCAAAGCAAGCCAAGTTATGTATTCATTAGTCGAAGTCAAGTGCTCTAATTGAACCAGAGTCAGCTGTAGCTCACCCTTCGCAATGTATTGAAATTATCTATATTTGTAATATCTAAAAACTGCTTTTAAATATATTCTTCTTATCTTCTCGGTTCGTTTGCATTTTAGCCAGTTCTCTGAGCTTCTACCAGTCAGAGAGATATTGCGCTATATGGCATAGTTGAAAGCCGCGTTATGTCTGCCGTGACGGCCTAAAAATCTTCTATTATATGCTTATTTAAATTAAAAGCAGCCAGCCATTCAGAGGAATGGCAATAGAAACCACATATATAAATATTGAAAAATAGTTTTTCCAGACTACAAATAGAGAAATTAGAATATTTATTATTAATATTAATCATTAAAACCAATTCCAGATGAAGTCCGCACGGGCACGTACCGGCAGCTGTTTCATCCAGAACAACTTATCACTGGTAAGGAGGACGCGGCGAACAACTACGCGCGTGGACACTACACCATCGGCAAAGAAATCGTCGATGTCGTCCTCGACAGACTCAGGAAGCTAGCTGACCAGTGCACTGGTCTTCAGGTGAGGGAATAAACAGTTTCATTCATTTTTCCCGTATAGAAGGATGCGGAGAGGAAACCTGGTACGCTCCGTTCCACACTTTATGCCGAATTTTTGAGTAGAATAGATAAAATGGTTCCACATTTTCTTGATCTCAAGTATAATTCAGTTAATAATTTTAAATTGATGTCGATACTTGTACATTTTATTACAAACGAAGTAGTAGCGAGACTGAAATAGAATAACTTATTAATATCAAATAATCGGTATTTGTCAGAATTAAGAATTGCTCGAAGTATAGTTTTTCTATTTATTCTCTTTATTTTTAATTAATGTATTAATTTCATATAAAAAACAATAGACTCTAAAATAATATTTTAACTAACAGGGTTTCCTGGTGTTCCACTCGTTCGGCGGCGGCACCGGCTCCGGTTTCACTTCCTTGTTAATGGAGCGTCTCTCCGTCGACTACGGCAAGAAGTCCAAGCTCGAGTTCTCCATCTATCCTGCTCCCCAGGTAAGTTGAACTTCGCCTGCCTTTTTTCTATAATGTGTGGTAATAAATCAATCGTCAAGTTATTGTCAATATACTGCAAGCATTATAAACGTTAATTTATACAATGTCAATAATTTATAATAAGAATACATTATTGTAATAATTATTATATATAAAAGCTTTTTCAACCTTAACGAGAAAGAACAACCCGACCAGAGCGACAAAATTAAAATAATTAATTCCCTTAAATGGTTATCGAGTCCTCAACCGTCTTGTTTACAGTCAGCCGCTTTGCCACACTAAGCCACAACGGCTACAAATCCCACTTTCCACCGAATTCAAGCTTCTACTCGACACCAAAACGAAACAAAATTAAATTATATAAAAAAGCACTTAAATAAAACAACCAAAAACCCATTTCTTTACCTACAAAACCATTATTTCAACAAATATAGGTATCAACAGCAGTAGTAGAGCCCTACAACTCCATCCTGACCACGCACACCACGCTCGAGCACTCTGACTGCGCCTTCATGGTCGACAACGAGGCCATCTACGACATCTGCCGCAGGAACTTGGACATCGAACGGCCGACTTACACTAATCTTAATAGACTTATTGGACAGGTAATCATAAAAGCAAATTTTGAATTGAAAAGGAAATGGAATGTTGAAATTTTCTAATTTCTATTAATTAATCTATTATATGTTTAAAGTATTAGGAAATATATAACATTCGCCAGTAAATAGAACCTAGCGATCTATAAATAAATATAATATTAAATACGTATAAATAAATATAATATTAAATACGTATAAATAAATATAATATCAAAACTGCTAAATTTATTCAGTTAAAAGTGCTAATCTAATGTTACAATAATTACAATTTGTGTTAGATAGTTCATTTATTGATAAAACGAAAATTAAATAAATACAAAAATTAATTCAATTTCAAAAAATATACATATAAGTATATGTACATATAATTTTTTCAGATCGTCTCCTCCATAACCGCGTCGCTCCGCTTCGACGGCGCGCTCAACGTGGACCTGACAGAGTTCCAGACCAACTTGGTGCCGTACCCGCGCATCCACTTCCCGTTGGCGACGTACGCGCCCGTCATCTCCGCGGAGAAGGCCTACCACGAACAACTCACTGTAGCTGAGATCACCAACGCCTGCTTTGAACCCGCTAATCAGGTTAGTAAATTTTTATTGAATCTAAAATCCGTGATATTTTATACACTAGTTATCCAAAACTTCCCTTGCGTGGACTATGTTATGGTGATTATGATGCTTTTTTTTATTATCCTGATTTTGCGATGACAGGTTTAAAAATAATTTTGCCAGTGTCGCGTATAGCAGAGAAAACAACGATTCTTTGCGTTAAAAGTGAACAATACATGAGAGATTAATAACAATCACAAGTAGACTAAAATGTCAAAATCCATTTTTTTAATTTGTGTTAATTGTATATATGACCTCATAAAATTCAATAAGTTGAGATAAAACAACATACAGAACAGGGTAGACAGAGGGAACCTAGTGTTAAGACACTCCGTTCCCCACTTTCCGCCAAATTCACAAGGCATTCAGCGGAAAATGCGTAATGGAGTGTCTTAGCACTTAGTTCCCTCTACCTTCCCACCAGTTTGCGGGATGCAGCGTGAAACTGATTTAAAAAAAAATGTAATTTATAGGTAATTTGCGGTTAAAATGCACTATGACAGGCGCACTGCGGGAATAGATTTTAAATCTCTTAGCGACAAGTACTGGCGCGCGGCCAACTCGCGGTTAGAGCCAACTGTTTTACTATTGTTACTTTAACTCTACTGCTAAGTAACATCAGACTTCGCATGTCTACTCAACGTTGAAAAGGGTCATTGACCTAGTTTAAATGTAGCTTTCTTAAATAAAATAGATATATACTTTTAAATAAAAACCTGTGATGACTTATGCTAAAGTTAGCGGCAATACTACTTAAGAAAAGAATGAATTAAAATAATTTTTTTATTGACTTTTTTTTTTATTTACGTATATTATAATATATAGAGAGTATTACATATTTTAAATTTGAAAAAAAAACACACGTAAGATTATCTATTTAACCTAAAGCACCGAATGCACCTGCGCGTCGTGACTTGTGTGAATGTGACTCTAACGCGACGGTTATGGGTTGGATCCCGACTCTGAATTATCGTTTATTAATATTTTCATTTCTTCGCCCTGAGATCTACCATTCAACACGCAATTCCACGAAAAAATCGGCGTAAATTGGGAAACGGAGTGTCTTAACAATAGGTTTCCTCTGCCTACCCTACATTGACCTAATCAGACGACTTAGCAGATGCAAATTGACTTAAAAATTAGAGGCCCCTCCTCTTTCTTTCTTTCGTCCATTCAGTTTTAGAGGTACCATGTAAATACTACGAGGCCAGTCGTAGCGCCGGGGCACAAGCTTGAGAGCGAGCTTGAGAGAGCGCGTTTATAGGCGCGACAGATTGTAAGTGTGATTACCACTTGAGGAAAAGAAATATACAATAGTTTTATTCCTTCACTCTGGTATCGACTCTAAGCGCGGCGTTAAGTTTCGTCACTCAACATATTAATAACCCATGGATTCGGCAGAAAGTATGGAACGGAGTGTCTTAACACTACGCTCCCTCTGCCTACCTTGTTACATGCGGGATACAGCGTGAAGCTGAACCTAATGTAAATAATAAGTGATTAGGTCCAAAGCATGCTTATATGATGACCACTATGTTATAAATATTGCTTCAAATATTATTCAAAACCATAAATATTCCACTTATTTAATCATATCGTAACTGCGTCACGAATGTGATAAACCTACACTATAGACATAATTATCTTTTTTTTCCAGATGGTGAAGTGTGACCCACGCCATGGTAAATACATGGCATGTTGCATGTTGTACAGGTAATTATATCCTTTTGCATATATTTTACGACTAACTTCTATTATGTATCTAGTCTAGTCTATAGCATTTAAGTAATTTATAAAATATCGATTGAACTTTTAATATGAAATGTTTTTGATATAATTTTATAAATTGGTTTACACTTTTTCCTGCATAGGTTCCTGGGTAGGTAGAACCTAATGTTAAGCCATTCCGATCTCTACTTTCCGGCCATTTAAAAAAAACGTGTGAAGAGGCAGTACTCAAAACCGCGTTTGGTATACTAGAGCAGGGAAACAATCTAAATATTATAAATTTCCCAGAGTAGAGATAGAATCTTCGATATTCGAATCTGACTATCCTGTAGACGCCGACCACGGTGCAACGATGGCCTTATATAATTTTATAATAATAAACAATTTCTCTAGTAAAAAATCGAAATATAATTACTTAATTTTCATGAACAGAGGTGATGTAGTGCCAAAAGACGTGAACGCTGCCATCGCTACCATTAAGACAAAGAGGACCATCCAGTTCGTGGACTGGTGCCCGACAGGATTTAAGGTAAATAGGGCACCTTATCTTAAATTTACCTTCACTTTTCTCTGAAAGCTAATATTCTGTTTCTTTTTCTAATAAATGTTCTTGTGGTTAGTGTTCTAAGTAGTGTTTTCCTTTTTTCGTCAAAGATTTGAAATACCAAAAGAATTATAATTATAATAAAAACTTTTTGATTCCTCATGGATTTCTTTTGTATTTTAAAATAACGTAAATGATATGATGACCACAGTGTAAATGAAAGAATAATATAATTTAAAACTTCTTAAAATATTTACCACTTTCAGAGCTTTTAATATGAAATGCTTTTGATATACATACTTCTACTGCTAAGTCAGACATTGCAGGTACTAATTTCATTTATTACTGTTAAATAATTGTATTTATTACTGTTAACTAGGTTGGCATCAACTACCAGCCCCCCACGGTCGTGCCCGGCGGTGACCTCGCCAAGGTGCAGCGCGCCGTGTGTATGTTGTCCAACACTACAGCTATTGCTGAGGCTTGGGCTAGGTAAGTACGGATATTTTTTTTATTATTAAATAAATTAATAAAACAAATCAGCTTCACGCTGTATCCCGCACACAGCAGGGTAGGCAGAGGGAACCAAGTGTTAAGACACTCCGTTCCCCAACATATATTCTTATCTCTTAGTTATATAATATTTAAGTTTTAGCCAAATGGCTTAATATAATTAAGGTATCTTATTCCTATTTAAGGGATTGGGACGCATGATTCGTATTTTTTTATTTTAATTAACTTTATTTATATGTTTTGTCCCTTCTTATCTCTTAAAATTTATATGAGGATATGATATAGCGTAGTGTATTTAGTCACTTAATAAACGAAGTGGCTAGTACGGCAATCAACATTTTAATCAAATTTTGAAACTGTTTCTGTTATTTAAACTTTCGCACAACTTACAAATATACATTTTTTTGTTATATTTTCATAGTAAAAAGGTAACTTTTTATATTAATTCCGCAGACTCGATCACAAGTTCGACTTGATGTATGCAAAACGCGCTTTCGTGCACTGGTACGTAGGAGAAGGCATGGAGGAAGGCGAGTTCTCTGAAGCCCGCGAGGATTTAGCTGCTTTGGAAAAAGACTACGAAGAAGTCGGAGTTGACTCCACTGAGGGAGAACTTGACGAAGAAAATGAATACTAAGCAAATCAAATGACAAATATAACCCATCCCTCGATGACATAAAAAATACTATCATTATGGTAGAATATGGTAGATTTTGGTAGTTTTATAATATTTCTCTTATATTAATTTAACAAAGTAATTTTGACTTTCATACGGTGATTTTACACTATTTATTAAGTTGAATAACTAGTTTTAAGGAAAATTGTGAGCTTGACTGAACGTAAGAATGCTTATTAACAGTATAAACTTTTGAAATACGATTTCCGAGGAGAAATAAAAAGTTTATATATCTGTGGCGTGAGGAGTAGATTCGCAATGCGCATTTATTAATTATAAAAAAATCGTGATAATATGATTTAATTTTGGATTGGAGATTCTTTTATATTTTTATTAATTAAGCTAACTTAAAATATATATTAAAATATATAATGCTTCTTACAAGCATTATGTATGGATGATAATTTATTTGAATGCACAATAAAAAACTTTTACACTTAAACACTTCTTTTATTTTCGACAAGACATTCGGAAACACATAAAAATACACAAAATAAAAACAAAATTGTTAAAAAAATATTTTTAAATAGCAATACAATCACAAAAATAATACAATTATAACAAAATATAAATATACATATAAGTAGGATATGAACATTTTATTAAAATCAGGTGTAAATTCGTTTTTTTTAATACATATGAGATCCTCCTATTATAGGAAATTTACAAAATGCTTTTATACTTTGTACTTATAAATATTATATTTATATCTCTACTATGGATAATATCTGTACTATGATAATATAAATGTTGAAATGTTTTTTTTTATTTCACACTTTATTCCGAATATAGGTGGAGTGGACTGCAATATTACTTATTTATTGCAGATATAGTTATATATAAATAACTGGCCATTAATTATTAATAGCAATCTTTTTTTCTAATATCATGGTTAACATTTAAAAAGTAATAGTTTTACAATGATGATAAATATTTTTTACATTTTTAAAATGTTATTACCACACTTAGGAAAGAAAAACACTTATTTAGAAAACGTTTAAAAATTTAACGTAATGGGACTCGAACCCGCGCCTCCTGGAAACCAACCAGGCGCTCTGACCACAAAGCCATACGTTCTCATCAAGCTACGTCGAAATTAAAAATGTTAAAAATATTTAATAAATAGCATTCTCTCTTGCCAGACGATAATTCTTAGTAATTATCTTTGGGTAGCGGAAATTTGTAAAAATTTCCCTACAGAGATGCTAACAACAGAAATAACATGTAACAAACGTATAAAAATTTCGACGTAGTTTTTTTTTTAAATAAGTATGAAAAATATAATGTACATTCTCCACGAGGTAGAGTAAAAAATATCGGCATAATAAATATTAAAATTTTCTTAAAAAATTATGCCCCTTCATATTTTTAGTTTTTTACATATTATATATAATTTGTAATATTCATTTAATATGTAAATTAAATACATATATAATATTATCTTAGCTTTACACTGTACGGGCGAGACCCAGAGCAGAGTAAGCAGAGGGAATTTGGGTTTTAAGACAATTAAATTGCCATTAAGACATGAATCATGGCAGAACTTAACGTCGCCTTTTGCGTCCTTACTAGGGCGAGAAAATGAAAATATTGTACGCGTGGAAATCAAACCCGCAACCGCCGCGTTTACAATCACACCCCTACTGCTCCTACGTATCTTATGTTTTTTATAGTTTTTTAAAAACACAGAATAATTTACATATATATTATATTGAATATTTTTCATTAGTATATGTTGTTAAGCTACAGAATATATATTAAACTTTCTCTTAATTATTAATTTAATACACGATATGATTAGAATTGTGAGTTGGTCTAATTGTAAGTAGTGTTAATATATGTACAAAAAATCCACCTAATATTAGCAAAGAAACTGATTTTAGTGAATAAAATAGTTAATAAAAATATAATTTTAAACATAATAACGCGATGTGAAATGTCAATCATAAATATAACAGATACAAAACGCTTTAACAATAAATATATATATTGTTTTGTGATGTGAGATTTTAAAAGTATATTTTTAAAATCAAATTTTAAAGTTTCTAATTTTGCTAAAAATTTATAACTAAAAAACTTTTTATTTTTAAGTTCGACTCGACAACACTTTCATTTCTGGCGATAGCATCGCATAATATTTTTTTACATTTATAAATAATAAATGTATAAAATTTGTCCCTAAAAATCTTTGATATTATATCGTTTATACCCCTTCGAAATGCTATGTTTAGTAGTGAAAAACGCATTAAAATCCGTTGCATAGTTTAAACAATTTAAACATATGTTAAAGTAAGCAACTTTGTTTCAGAGTATGTAAAAATGTTAAAGTATTTTCATGAACTATTACTATTGGTCTACAACAACTACTATTGGTCGGAAAATTTTAGAAAAGTATATTAACTATTCAGTCTATTTTTTTAAACGATTAACTGATTTATTAAGTACTGATTTTTACAATATGTTCTATACAAAAAAAAATTAAGTTGTTATAAACTTAATTTATGCAAAACACATACTTTTGAAGTAATATAATAATTAAAAACACTAGGATAGCCATAATTTATAAAAAAAACTAACCTCCTTCCACTGATCACCCTCCTATTTTATTACTTCACGCTGCATTCACATATAGCAGAAGTAAATAGTGTTAATACAAGATATATTAAGTTAACTAGTTTGAATACAGGATGTTTTCTAAGTAACACAAATTTTCGATATATTGAATGTTAACTGGCGGAACTCAACGACGCACTTTTGTCGTATTACCTACAAGAGCCAGAAAACTTAAGTCATTCTCTTCATAAATAAAAACATTTTTTACATACAACAATAATGTTAAAGTAGAGTTACATTTCAAAACAATTTTGCAACAAAATGGAAAAGTTACACTTCACCACTTATTTATAAAATAATGTAATTTTCTAAATAATTTTATAAAATAATGCATTGGTCTTGAGGTACAATGGCTGATATATTTCTTTTTAAATATCATTTAAAAAATTATAAAAATATTTAAAGATACCAAGATTTGAACACGCTCTAGAGTCTAGACAATCAAGCATTTACATTACGTCACATCATTTATACTAGTTTGCTATTCAATTAAAAATATGGTGGTATATGATATATTTCGTACAATAATCAACATTAATTACAAAATAGTGTATAAACAAGTACTCTAAAGCTTATAATAATTATTATTGACTAGTCGGGTTTATACTTATTATTGGCTGGAGTCACCGGGGTCACTTTGGTTACAGGTGTTGAAAGGGCTTCAGGAGGCTCAATAATGGCGGGGGCCGCCGAATCTCGTGGAAACCACCCTCGAGGACCTCGTTTGCCGTCTTCTGTTCCTGTCAGCTTCTCACCGAAAAGCCAATGTCTGGATAAAAAAAGATGAATTATTGTTTAAGAGTAAATTTAATTTAGTTTCACCTGTATCCCACATATAGCAGGGTAGACAAATCGGACTTAGTGTTAATAATCTTTTCCCCACGCAATGCCAATTTTTCAAAGGAGAATCTTTAGGCCTTGTTACCAGAGCAAGGAAATGAAAATATTAAATCGTCGCTTTTACAGTCTTGTCTCCATGGGCCACGACGGCCTCTGGCGCATACTTATTATATCTCTTCTTATTAGTAATAATAAGGTATTTTAATAGACTAAGTATAAATTTAGTTTGACCATAAATACTGTTACAGTGCAAAATAAACAAAATTACTTTGAATACCACTCAATACGCAATGCCTCCAGAATTTGGCGGAAAGTAGGGAACGGTGAGTCTTAGCACTTGGTTGCCTCTGCCTATTTTGTCTATACAATTTATTCTGAATCTGTCCCTTTTATACGAATGTTCATTGTTCTTTTTTCTTATTTTCGCGATAATATATTGTAAAATATTTTGTGATATTAAAGTAGAGAGGGGTGACAAAAAGAATCGAATCGCTGTGATTGCATTACATAAAATAGGTATAGGGCCAAATACAATTTTTTAATTAGTCCATAGGCTTGGTGTTAGTTAAATGTTACCGTTTGATTGGTTTGAAACTGGCGGCATTCCGTGTTGACTGGCAGCCTTCCAGGCCTCGACACCAGAGCGAAATGGAAATCTAATTTTAAGTAAATATTTCATCTCCTCGAGTGGGAATCGAACCCACAACCAGTCGGTTTTACAGCCACACTTCCGCCGCTGCGCCACGACTGGCCTCATCTCGTAGTTAAAACGATATAATACTTATGGCTATGTTTCGTAAGCTAGAACGAGAGAGCATAGCATATATATATTTGCATCCTACAGCATCGTGTGCATTAGAACGAGATAGTAATACACCTGCATCACATCACTCACACGAAGCAGTGTAAGTTAAAGCGAAATTGAAACGGGGAAACCATACCATACAAGTTAGAACGAGACAGCAACAAGACGACAAGATTACCATTGAAACCACATCATATAAGTTAGAGCGAGACAACAACATACCTGCGTCGCCTCGTCGCGCGCACCACGTCTCCCAGCCCCAGCGGCAGTCGCGCCTCGTCGCTGCAAGGGGGCGCTAGTGCGGCGCGCGGGTACGACAGCAACGGCGCCCAGCGACCGGAGTATGGACGGGTGGCTGTATAGATGCGAGAGCGCTGGTGTTTGTCTTGCTTTTGGGCTAGTTGTTCTATCTGTGGATTTAATGTTTTGCTTAGAACAGTACGGATGATCAGTCGTGGCTGCTCTGAAATTAGGCATTCTGAGCATGGCGCATTGTTCCGTAGGAGAGAGAAAGAAAGAAGAATATTAAAATCAAATCTGCGCAGCCATCCCGAAGTCTGGGCAGCCACAACTCGTCGATCGTACTGTGTACATCTGAATGATTATTTCTACGTTTATAATGGCTCATACATGTTACGTAGTCAATAATATTATGCAAATTTATTATACACAAAAATATATTTACAATTTCATGTCAGTCAAAATTTAAAAACGAAATATTTAGGTTTTCCAATATTCCAAAATGTAAAGAACCTTCGAACTTAACACTTCCCTGATTACCTCTGCTCGATATGTGCGCGATACAGCGTAATTCTAAAAAAAAAAAAGTACATTCAGTAAAATAATACTTACAGTAAGATCATACTCCCCACATTCACTAATTAAAGGCCACTTTATCCCATCATATTTATGGCCTCGTAATAAAAAACCCACATTCTTCTTCCAACCCAAGTCATATGGGAATTTAAATGGCGGCAAACCGAGTTCCTTGCGACGACACTGCGCCTTCTCTATTATCCAATCTTCTATCGTCGTGCAGTTGCGTAGGATACTGCGTATCTGAAAAATAACGTTATTTTTTAAATAACAAATAAAATTATTATTAACTAAGCCTGTAATAATGCATGTAAAACTATATAAAAATCTGTTTGTTTTATTTTCTTCATTCTATGTGGCACTAAAACGGTATTTTTTTCTTTATTGTACCATTTTGATAAAAAATAACTCATTCTTTTCACATAAATATGTAATTTCAAATACGTTACATCTCTTTTTGTTGAGATTATATAATTAATATAGTTTTTTTGACTATTACAAATTGCACCATTGTAACACAATCATAAATTAAAACTAAACAATAATAGTTGCGTCAAATTTCCTATGGGAAAAATGGAAAGCTAAATGAAAATAAAAAATATAAACTCAACATTCTATAGTGAATAATTACAGATAAAGTAGAGAGCAATTTGTGTGCAGAAAATTATAATGTAATTGATTGATGATGGCTCTGCGCCAAGCATTTTTAAGCATTTTAATGAAGCTATAAAAATTTCTGGGCAAATATCCACAATGTCAGTATTTAGGCACTTGGCTTAAACATAATAAAAACTGCCAAAAATGTAACTAACTAAAACATCTGAATTAATTTATTATTATTAAAGAATTCGGCGAAGAACGAGGCCGTCATGGCGCAGGGACACAAGAGTGTGACTGTAACAACGGTTCGCTGGTTCGATCCCTACTCGAGAAAATAAATGATTATTTATTAATATTTTCATTTCTTAGCTCTGGCACCAAGGCAACAACTCGGCGTTAAGTTCCGCCACTCACACACACGTAAGGAAGAATTTGAGTATAGCGAGAACTGGAGTGTTCCCCCTGCCTACCCTACTGTGTGCGGGAGACAGTGTGAACCTGATATTAAAGAATACGAAAGAATTGCTAATGTTGCGCCGTGACTCTGCAATGGCTTTTTCCAAAAAGAAACAGATTTTTTTAAGCTTTCTTTTACTTTCTAGGAAAAAAACATTTAAAAGGTACCTATTAATTTATGTTTTATTCATAGCTTAGTTAACATATTCAAGGAAAAGAATTTATCTTTATGGATGTTATAATAGTTGTTTGTGGATAACTCTCAAAATGACATGTATGTTTTAATAATTGAATTTATATACTATACAGGCTGACTCAAAGTATCCTAAGTTGTTTTAAGTTACTAATATCATTATTCTAAGGAATACTACTAGATGAATATTGTCAAAGCTTGAACTATTATGTTTGGTACAGGAGAATACCAGTACCAGTGTTCAGATATTTTTTTTCTACAACACTAACCAGTTCATAAAAAACCATTGATAAAAAAATAAAAAACGTCCAACCCACCTGCAAATACAGTAAAGCTCCAACAGCCAGCACAACACCAACCGCCATTCCGGTCGCTAATAAAGTCATTAATAGTGTTGTTAAAGTTAAATACACTTGTGGTTCATCGCCTGTGCCGTAGTGAACGTATCTTACACGGTTGATCGCGTGGTAGAGACAGATTATTAGCACCTGGAAATAAGACTTTTTATTAACTCCTGGTGCAGGAACAAGCATGCCACAATACAATGTAACAGGTTGTGCATTCGATTCCCATTCGAGAAACTATAATATTTAAGTATTTCATTTTATCGCTCAGGCAATTAGGCAAAGTGCGCCACACACACAATGCTTCCTAATTTCCAGAAAACGTGGGGTGTGGGTGTGTCTTAATAGAAATAGAATGTCTTATCACTAGACACTTAGATATAGTGTCAAGAAAAAAATATTATAAACACATTCTTACAATTGAAGCATGTAAACATCCTAGCACAGCAGCTATAAGAAACATGGTAAAGGAGCAATGGTTGGCATGACCCACACAACAGTTAATCCATGGACAGTGATGATCCATCTTCTTAATACAGTGACCACCTGAAATAACAGAATATGTAGGTATAAAAAAAAATGAAGGAAGTATATATAAATATATAGACATGTTAAAATATTATTTTAGCTTTGTGATTAACATATTTATTAAATTTCATCTTAATTTTTGTTTTGTGGAAAGACTTGTATTCATTTTTTTTATTTTTCATAATTAAAAAATCCACAATATTTTTAGTTTCTCTCATCGTGCATTATATCAAAAATTGCATTAATTACAATGTAGACAGTACTGGACAACAACAGTGCAATTGGTTCAATAACTTAAGGTCACTCATAGGGGTCGCAATATCGGACCAGTCAAGCAAAACCGGTACTTTTCATACTAACTCCATAAAAATCTCGGTATTCCGGTTTTTTTCGATATTTTCGGAATTTGACAAAATTAGTAATTTTCAAACCTCTTTGTAGAGTTAGGAAAAATCTCTACATTATGGATATCCTCCCAAGGGGGGACTCCAGCGGGTTATGTGGGACTCGCGGGCTGGAGCAACCTGCGCGCGCCTACTATTTATCTCAAGTTAACCGCCTTCTGGCTCATTAGGTCGGAAGGCGGCAGTCGTGTGCCGGCATCCGGCAACCCAGTCACTTGCGGTGGATGGCGAGTTCGGCAAAAGCCTACCTGGCCCGTTCCGCTGACTCCTTCTCGAGCAACACTGCCTCGCAGAAGGATGAGACTGCGTCCCACATCTCGCTGCTACGGTGAGCGAGACGTGGGACGCGGTCTTTCCCTTTGACGTCGCGCGTATTGTAAACTTGAGACGCCCAGGCTGGCACACCTCCAGCGTGTGCTACGCCATCTTATCGAGGCAGTTATCGAAGTGGTGGCAGCAGGTATCGGGCTGCCCATCAGTGATCCGGCACAGGTAACCCGAGCAGCTATGCCCTGTGAGTACCTGTGTGGTGCGCAAAGTTAGTACGCGCTGACGCCTTGCTAACCACTGGCGAAAGATTGGACATACAGCCTAGACCGTCCTCTGACTGGCGGATGGTGTTATAAGCTGGGACTCCCCCATTCTAATTGCGGCATCGCGCTCCTCCTTGGCGCGTCCTTGGCTTGCCAGTTTGCCAGACATTAGGCCCTGACGCCGGCAACCAATAGACTGACGCCAGAGAAAACGCGTTCAGATCCCACGGATTGACTGCAACTAGCACGCACGCCATCTCACTAGAGATGGTCCGGTACCACCGTATCGCCGGAGTGGCCATCACCCTCTGTACACGTCGCACTGTAGAGTGTCGTTGTGCCGATTTAAGGCATCCCGACCATACGCGGACACAGTAGAAGGCCTTAGAGGGTAAATTCATCTTGACTAGCCATTTCTATTTTTATTATAGTGGCAAACTGCAGTCCCTGGACTGCTGTGGCTAAATTACTTTGATTTTGCATTTGCTTTTCTACCACTTCAACTGCTTTTCGCCACTGTAGGACAAACTTTCTTAATGTGTTCATAAGATGAAATAATAGCGTCATGTGTGAATTCTGAATTTAATATTTTTCCAACCTGCACACAGCATTGACTGCGCTCTTTTCTCATATCTCCACAATCTGGCCTTAAAATACCTGAGTGTTCATTTTCTGAATCAATATTTTTTAGAATTATCTAAATAATTTAAATTCAAGCCAACCGGCAAGCTTGTTTCTTAATTTTTTGTTTCAAATAGGTGTTAAGGTCACAAAGAACTGTCATGTTGCATAGTCTCAAATTTTTAAAATGTAACAAAAAAAGTTTTAGAATTTCTTAAAAACTTGTTGCTCATGGTCACATGCCTAATATATACAACCATTCTATATCTTAAAGAAGCTTGAATTTAATTTAAGGCCATGTTTAAATTACTGTTTTAATATTTATCACAGTAAAAACATATTAGAATATTAAAAACTCAGATATAGCAATTTTCTTCTTTTTTATTTTGATCCAATATCCTGGTATTTTTGAATTCTGGGATCCCAGCTTGCAACCCCTAGTTACTCAGCAACGGAGAAGGTTATTAAGTATGTATCTTTGAATGAATAAAAAATCATCAGCTTCACGCTGTATCCCGCACACAGCAGGGTAGGCAGAGCGAACCTAGTGTTAAGGCACTCTGTTCCCCACTTTCTGCCGAAATCTGGAGTCATTGCGTGTTGAGTGGCAGAACTCAACGACTCACTTAATCTCGACACCAAAGCGAAGAAATGGAAATATAAATTTAAGTAAATATTTCATTTCCTCGAGTGGGGATCGAACCCACAACCAGTCGATTTTACAGTCACACCTCGTGCCGCTGCGCCACAACCGGCCTCTGGAATAATGAGATAGAGTAGGAACACATTCTGAAGTTGATTAAGGACAACCTCTAGCTAGATGGGGATGACCTCTGTAAAATGGCTGGCAGTGGGATTTCATTATGAAGCCAATGTCCACCATTGAATGAAAACATACTGTTTCATTATGCTAGTTAAACCTCATATAACATATAAATATCAAATAATACTTACATTTCCTACAGTGGTGTGATCTTGGTGCTTTGAATCCTTCACATACTGTGCAATATTGTAAATATTCCTTATCAGCTTCATTTTCCTGTTGGCACATATTTAATAAAAGCACATAAATTTTATTGATTTAAATAAAAAAATATATAATGTAAATAAAATTATATTTATGCTATATATTACATACATTTGTATATTCAGAAAGAACTATGTGTTAGAACATTGCATTCTTTACTATTTGCTCAATTTCAGGTCATTTTCTACAGAAAGGTAGGTCAGTAGGTAATTCAACATTGCCCTTTTTCTTTCAAAGCAGGAAAATAAAAATACTTTATTGAACCAATAACTGTTGAATATACTGATGTACCACATCACAATGTCTTTTCCTTAATACAATAAATACATGTTTAGCACTTACAGGTTTCCACCCAGAAGGAACAAAACCAGGCCCTTCAAGTAGTGCTTGAAGGAAGAAATATAGTGTAGAAGCAGCCAGTATCAAAAACATTGCCGCATGTAAAGCTGCTGGCAGGCTCTCATGCGGTGGCCACCACATTCCCATGAGATGAATCATTGACCATGTTATTAATTTAATTATACCTAATAAAACATATTAAGTTATTATAGTCAATACTAAAGGCAGATTTTATAAATAAATATTTTAACAAATCAAATATATTTCGAAACATTTTATAGTTCTCAATTTTTAGAAAAAATCTTACCTAAAACTGCTATTGGACCCCAATGACATAATCGACGCAAGGGTGTCGACATTATTTGTAATATATTATAGTGATTATAATTATATTTCGAAAAGATTAGTTTTTATCTTACTAAAATCCGAGGTAGTAAGTAATACATGTACCGGTCTATCACCTAACAGTTTATTAACGACTTAATTAATAACTTCAATTCTTAATTTTATAATAAATATAGTATTACATATTGTTATTTAAGTGATATAGAAAATATAATATACAAAGTACTTTAAATATTTCTTATTTATATTCGGTAGCGTAACAAAGACGATAAGTCATTACCGCTGACACTGACCAACCGGGGACAATAAAACATAAAATATGTAGCTGTCAAAAGTCAAAACTGAAATTTAAATGTCAATTTTTATTTTTGGCTTTTAAAAGCATAGACAGTCATAAGAATGCTTCACACTAAAGTGTGATGAGTGATTATTGCAGTGTCCTAAATTGTTGTCAACTCAAATACGGTAATATAATTACCGTACACATTTAATTTTAAATTTAACATAATTAAGAATTACAATATTTGCACATTAGAAAGTGTACGTTGTAAAAAATAAGAAAAATATTTTCAGATTTTTAAAAATCGATCGATAATTTTAAACTTAAGTTTTCAACAACATAATTTTACTTCCCAACGTATGTGCTATTACTATGAACACGATAATTTTTGTTACCAGTATTTTAAACTGCTTTCCTCTTTTAATAAAGTATGGCAATAATTTGTCGCAACATTTTATAATTGCCATATATTTACAAATTTAATATGGTATATTTTCTAATTTAATAGATGGTAATACCATTTACCACGTCACACAGTCACTTGTCACATCACATCGTGATATTTTTGTGGCTCTTTTGGGTGTGTGCTTTCTTCATGTGTGTTGTGCTACTTATGTGGATTATTAGGTGATATTCTTCTTTTTATTGGGTAAGTTTTATGTCTGACATCGTATTATGTTGATAATATTAGTTATTTTGTTAATTTATAACATGAGACCTAATCTTTCTATACCATAACTTAATCCCCGCCGGTGACTATATATTTACTGTCGCCGCCTGTACAACTACTTTTTGAATAAACTTGTAAACTAATTACTAAACACTTTATGAGCCTCGGCTTATATTTACAATTAATATAATCATCATATACAAAATTAACGCGATTTACCATATTTGCCGACCACTTTCCTTATTCAGATATTTCTTGAAAATGTGTCTCACATAGTGTTTCTCGTTGCAGATTGTCATCCTAAACCGCAAACATGCCTAAATCGGTAAGTGTACTCTTATTTATAAATTTATTGATATTTATTTTGCGAGCAAGTATAATCAGAATATTAATGCATGTTTTAACTGATTTCTCTAATGAAATGTGATCAAGTTGCATACGAACTAAATGGACGTCTCTTACATTACTCTTTCTGATTTGAATAGTAAATAGCAATTTCAATAATTGACCAAAATGTGATCATATTTTTATAATAGAAAAAATTGTTTCATAGCATACAAACAAACATTTTTTGTAATAAACAGTAATATCATGCATCAGCCATTGTCTAAAATATTTTTATATACATACTTCTATAGTCATATGTATAATATATAAAAAAAATAATTTGGTAGAGCAATTAACTTAATGTGTAGTTAATTATTTATTGCTAACTATAAAGTTAACAAATTATGCAATTTACTTTCAAAAAATCATAATACCTGATGAATAATTAATATATTGTTACCTTAGTGAAATTAAGAATTATACTTATAAAAAATATTTAATTTTGGAAACATTCCAGAATATATTCTTATCTTATTAAAATTATCAAATATTTTTTGAATTTGCTTTTATTTAAAAAAAGTTATTAAATAACTAAAGATATGTTTAAAGTTATAATTGACATTGTTATTATTTCTCCTTTGTGTGCAACTGGGGAAAATAAAAATTGCTTATCAACACATAATTAAAATAAATTATTTTAAGTAAGCTGATATAAGGTTGTTAACCATTGATAAACAAACTATTTTAAAATTCAGTACAAACAAGAATGACATGACCTCATATTAAAAATGTATTTTGTATATTAAGTAGAAAATTTTTAATCTACTGATTTTTTTAGCTAAAATGTATCTCACAATTATCAGGGAAGGCAAATTATATTTAATGTTAAGACACCCTGTTTCCAATTATTTTTCAATTTTTGTGGTGCATTTAAAAAGGCAGAACTCAATGCCATTTATTGACTTGTAGCAATAATGCTAATTCACTCAATAATGTAAAGGTAAATATCTGTAGCTTGTGACTGTTGTGGTTGTAGCTGCAAAATATTCTACCTGGAAATATGATAGGGTGCAATCCCAATTCATGAGAATGAATTATTGGCACTTCCTTTTCCTCTTCAATTCAGGTGAAAAGAGGAAAATGGAGTTTTTAAACACAAGGTTCTGTATATCTACCACAGGGGACAAAGTGTTTAACTATTGCTAGGGTACTGTACCCAAATAATAAAACCCTATTACTAAGACTCCGCTGTCTCTCTGATTTTTTCTTATTTTCAAAGGTGATGTAGGTCTTTTGACACTATAACAACAAATATAAAAAAGCAGAATAAAATGAGTAACATCTATTGAGATAATGGGTACAAAATCCGTCTTGCACAAGTCCACTCGCACGTGGCAATTTTTTTTATATATATTATTTTGCTACTGATACATTTTTTAATTTGCCTACTCACATTCTATTATTTATATGTAATCTTTTAAATTAACCATATAATGTCACATGCCTATATACTCACAATATATTTATTTTTCAGATACTTGAATATATTACTAAAATCATAGTTCCCAGTGGGGACGATGTATTGGTTAGTCATGCTTTGCAACTTAGTTGTTTTTTTTTATAATTGAGTTTTGTTGTTGGTTTTTTTTATTTGGTATGCGCTAAATACAATGATTGATTAGTTTGATTGTGTTATTTTAAGTGTAAATTTTTGCTTGAAATAGTTTTATTTTAGATTTCTACCTTTTGTTTTAAATGAAGAATGTAAATCCATGTATATTGAACTGAAAAAAAAATCTTTTATAATATTATTCCATATACCTATTATATCTACTTATTCTGGCTGGCTTATATAATTTATATTAAGTCTAAATTCTATAAGTAAAAGAAGAAAAAATAATAAATTAATAATTACAAAAAAAATATGCATGTACTTATTATGTTAATAATATATTATTTTATAAATTATTAATTTTAATTGAATTTTTAAACTTATAAATATTTTGAAATTATTTTAAAAACAATTATTATATTTACTATTTTTAAAAAATAATTATAAAAATGGCAAATGATTACATATAAAATAATTAAATAACAATTTGTGGAAAACATAGCAAATATTGTAGGGGTCATAACGTTTTGGTTGTGGGTATGCATTTTATTTGCATGTCAAGCCTTGAGATTTATTTCTCCACCGATAACAATTCAAACAAAATTAGATATTTAATAGTTCTTTGAATTCCCATTGTGGAATTGTTAGTCATAAATATTGATGACGTACATTTTGGTTTTGTATGTTTAGTTAGGATGTAATCTTGATTGGAAATGTTTTATTTATAATAAAAAAAAGACAATGAAGCAAGGGTGGGTCATTCTTCATAATTGTCTTTATTTTTTTTAAGAAAGTCAATTATGAAGAAATCAATTATGAGTCCAGTCTTGCGCAGGAGCACAAGGATGTGAAAACGTGTGTTAAACGCGCCAACGCGCGGTCTTGGGTTCGATTCCCACGCGGAAATGAAGTATTTAATGTTTTCATTTTCTCTGGTGTCGAGGCAAAGCGCGGCTTTATAGTTCCGCCACTCGACATGCAATGCTTCCAGAATCCTCCCTTTGCTACTACATGCGGGTTTCAGCGTGAAGATCGAAAAAAATATGAAGAACGTAGTGTTGTCATTGGGATGCAGTTTGAAGTCCCAATTTAAAGCAATAATTGTGTTATTAAATTGTACTCGAGAACATTCCAAAAGAAAATAGAAAAAAAAGAATAATCTATCACATATGTTATATTAGGACATCATGACACCGCCCTACCCTTCTTATATACGGGATATAGCGTAAAGCAAAAAAGAAATATTATTTCTATCAGTAAATTAGTAATACCGAAAAGATGAGAAGTGAACAGAAATAGAAAATAACATTCAATTTTGAAAAGTGATTGAACGTGTACGCAGTATTTTCTTAGTATGCGAGCGCATAGGAAGGAAGCTAGAAAGTGGGACACGCGTTATCTAGTTAGTGGATACTGCACCCGTACGCCGACAGTCGACACCATGGCGCACTATACTAAAGTATACATACATATATGTATTGGTGTATTTAGTAGTATAGAAAAAATGTGTTATCGTTTTAAGCTAATAGAGCTTTCATTAAAATCTAAAAAAAAATGGTTACTAGATTTTTATATTTCTAGATTTCATTTTAACTTTTTGCTTTTAACTTTTGAGCTTGTTGTCCGTTCAGTTAGATAAATGCGTGTTTCATGTTCGTCAGTGGATATTTAAAAATATCCAAAATGAGATTTGAATCTTAACGTAAACACTGGTTGTGGTTTCGATCCGCATATAAGGAAATGAGATGTTTCTCCTCTCAACATCCAATATCTTGAATTCTCTGCCGACCTAGCTAATATTTAGAAAAAAAAATGGCAACCCAATGGCGCCACAAACGGCATCACTAATAAGCACCTTGTTAAAATGTCATAAATTCAATAAGTATAATTTATTACATTGTACACTTGACACACAAAAAGACGACGGAACGAGCTAATTTCGTAATATATGTACTCTCCTTCTATTTACTCTTCACTATCATCAACTCGACACGCGTCATTTAACGTTATAGTTGTGTATAATAAGAACTGTCTTATAAAATATGCTGCTGCCGACTTCAATAATATTTCTCGAATCGACTTTGATTGATGTTAAAAATCGAACTGGCTACTACTAGATTAACGGTAATTTTGTGGCAAATTACTTTACTGGACTATTACTAATAAATGTCGTATTATAGCATCTAATAGTATTTTAAATATAGGCTTTTAAATAAAGCTTTCACTTATGTATGTCTGTTGAAGTAAATATAAATATAATCTAATGTTTCTTCTGCATATCAATGACATGTTAGAAGACGCTAACATACATTGTTATGCAGATGATGGTACAGTGGACACTATTTACTCCGGCCGTGCAAGTTTTTCGTGCAGTTCAACCCAGAGAAGAGACAAGTGTCGTGTCACCAGTTAGCCTCGATTGCCAGTATCGCGATCATCTAGACAAGGCCAAGTTAGCCTCAAGAAACTGGCGGTCATTGATAGGGGGAGACTGTACTTTACGCCAAAACACCGATTGGGCCTTTATATGGCCCAGGATGGGCCTCATTTGAAGGACTTTTCTACCTCTGGACTGGTGCACAAGTATCAGCTTGAACCGTTCAATCGCAACGTAGGACGTCGATGGCGACTCGATTATCTGTAAATGGCTTAAAACTTTAGGTTTGCGTAGAGACGTCTCCTCTATGTGCGTTCTTTACCGCATTTATCATGGAGAGTTGTTTGAGTTGACCTATTAAAGTCGAATTTTCTAACCACACAGTACGTCACAAAGTCAAATATATTCCATACCATCTGGATATATGGCACTTCATATCTGGTGAGTGGCCTACCTGTGGCAGTGTTTCTAGGTCGATACGACTTGGTTACCTTCAAAAAACGCGTCTATCTCAATTTTAAAAGGCCGGCGACGCACTTGTAGCTCCTCTGGTGGTCCATGGGGTCGTGAACGACGGTGATCATATCGTCACGTGACCCATACGCTATTTGCCTTGTCTTTTCCATATAAAAAAATAATTGCATACTATTAGATAACAATTTAGCCACTTGAATAACAGACACAGAGTTGTTATTTTCCCGTTTTTGGGCAGAGAAAACCTAGTGCTTAGACAGTTATTCCCATATTTCCCCACTGTCCGCCAAATTATCAAGACATATTAAGCATATTAAGTAGCAAAACTAGAACTCATCAGAACGGAAATAAAATATTTCTTATAATATATCATTGTCCCCAGTGGGGATCGAACCTGCAGCAATCATGTTAACAGTCAAACGCCGACAGCCTCCAAAATGTGCAATATACGAGGGGCTCGCCAAAAGTAAGGTTCCCTATTTTGTAATTCGGCTTCGGAGCGCGGGAAAAATTTGAAACTTGGCGGGATATTCCGCTAGGATGTGGTGGCCACACTGATTTTTGGAGGGAAGT
>DWQW01000091.1:0-85469 GCA_018249695.1 Heliconius erato demophoon | reverse complement strand
TGAGTTCTGCCACTAAACACGCAATGCCTCCAGAATTCGGCAGAAAGTGGGGAACGGAGTGTCTTAACACTAGGTTCCCTCTGCCTACCCTGCTGTGTGCGGGATACAGCGTGAAGCTGATTTATTTTTTATTTAATCATCAGTTGGTGGACTTAAAAATATTTAGAATTTCAAAAATGCTTACTTTTATTAATTTTGTTTTTTTTTATTTAAAAAGTTGTTGTAATTTAATTTGTCTTCGAAAACCCATCAAAGTAACTCTATTACTGTAGTACCGTTAATAAAAAACCTTAATAATGAGTCGCCTTTATTTCTCTTTTTGTCGCTGGCTGCACTCTTCTTTTGCCGCGTTATTACAGCCTCACTAGCACCACTGTAGGAAGTCAGTTTCCCATCTCAATTTTTCTTTTTTATGTCAATCAGATATATACCTACCACTATTCAGAACAATAAACTTAGATTTAGTTTAAGGTAAGTATTTTTAGTACATGTTATAATTTCAGGTAAAACATTAATAATATTTTTTTATTTATTTCTCAAAAATATTTATTTTTTATATAGACCGAGATGAGATAATATTAAAAAGTGTTTTTATCTATATATTTTTATGTAATAAAAATATAAAATGATATTAATGTACATAACTATTCTATTCCAGTGAGATTCGAGACAACACGGTACGGCAACCCGGTTATGGTGTTGGGAAAGTACCGGTATAACAGATGGAGCTACAGTAAAGCGCCGCACGTGCGTTGGACATGCGTCAAGAACCAGATGGGTTGTCGAGCAACCATCACAACCATAGACAATATTATAGTGCGAACGAGAAACTTTCATACTCACATGTGATTTTATGTTTGTTTATTGTTTTATTAATGTTTTTTTTATTATTTTTTATACAAATTTGTATAGTATTATATGACTATAAATTTTTATATTTCCTTTACTGTCATCACGTAATTTGAAAGCTCGCCGTTATGACACATCATACTTTACATGGCAACCGCAACTTAGTCACGTGGATTTTATGACCCTATACCCTATGTAATATTAAAAAATTGGAAACTTCCAAATTTATTTGTAATATTTCTATGCTATAAATTTTAAGTCACAGTTTGTAATTTCACCAATTTAGGGACGTTACATTTTGTATATATCTCGTACCACTAGGAATACTGGGAAATTCTCTCTTAGTACTCCCCTATACTTCCCTGGGAACCTACATACAGGAACCTACATACTAAAACACAATTTTGTAAGCCCAGTAGTTTCGGCTGTGCGTTGTCTGTTAGTCGTTCTGGCAGTAACGAAAGAGATTTATGTTTATTTATTATATATATATACATATTCATGATTTAACTTTTATATTTCATGAAAGAAAAAAAAGGCAAATGGAAATGTGTAATAATATGTCAGTATTTTTTTCTTGGACATGAGTGATATTATTTTAGATTTAACAACAAGTTATGCTTGTTATGGGCCAGTGTTATATTTTTATTTAAAACGGACTTCTATGATTTATTATTATTTATACTAAAATGTACTTTTTTTATCTCAGATATGTCGCATATTCAGATTTTAATTTACATCGTATATTGTTGAATTTTTTCAAATGTATTGTTTTGACTCTATAATGCATTTTGTTTATACTAAATTATATTATATGAAATATGCATGTATGTAAATATATATCTACATTTGAATATGGGCAGGCATTGAGTTAAATTGAAAAGAAATAATGCTTCAAACTTTTTAATTAGATATTCTTACTGAAATGAACGCTACATATTATACAATTAAATTAATGTTTATATTTCATAATGAAACATTATTTTTCTTTTATAGTTTGAATTTTAAAACGAATTGCCACCTTGTAAGGTTAATAATTTATAGTAATATATTTTGATCTCATAATAATATTATTTTCCTATTTATTATACAGTATTTTAATATTAATATTTTTACGCAGCCACTAAGACTATTGATATTTATATATATATATATATATATATATATATATATATATATATATATATATATATATATATATATATATATATATATATATATATATATATATATATATATATATATATATATATTAACAAAATGTAAATTAAGATTTTATTGCTTTACTAAAAGGTTGCAGCTACATAAAATATATTTTTGTGTGATTTTTACAGTTGCCATCCATTTTTAAGTCACATTGGTCTTGATAGCGTGTGTGATTTAATAGTTATTTAGGAAATACGTATCTTTAGTATATAGTGTAGATACGTTTGTGATACACCTAGTATAAGATTACTATTAATGGATATTGTAAACTGACAAATAGAAGCCTAAACAATTTTTATTATTGTAATTAAATTTATTTATTTTAATTTTAAGCTGAAATAAAATATTATTTAAGAGGTAACAATATAATTTTAATTTACAATTCAACTGTATATTTGATTAGGATCTATAACTTATAGCGCAACAGACTGTCGTGGTACAGCGGTGCAACGTCTGAATGTAAACGAAACGGTTGTGCTCGATTCAATCTCTTGAAAATGAATTATTTTCATTTCTTTCCTCTGGCGACATAGCGTGGCGTTGAGTTTTAACACTCACTATCCAATGTGTTGAGAATTGGGTGAAAAGTGGGAAATAGTGTCTTTATACTCTACCTCGGTCTACTCTGGTGCGGGATGCAACGTGAAAATATAAACAAATAAATTTAGAGTGCGTACATTCGATTCCTGTTCAGGGATATTTGCATAAATAATTATACACACATACATATATGTATATTGATAAAAGAAATGTAGATATACTATGCAATTTCCATATTTTTTAGGAAATAATCCAATATTAACAACGTCCAGATACGGCAAGCCGGTAATCCAGATAGGCAAACATAGATACAATAAATGGTGCAGGTCCACCGGAGCCAGGAGTCGATGGCGGTGCGTTAAAATCGCCAACGGATGTAGAGCCGCCGTCGTCACTGTCTACGATGAGATAGTCCAATTTTGCTACGACCACAACCATTGTTAACCAAAACTTTCTGTTAACCAAAAACAAAATTTTATTCAGCCTAGATAGTAAAGTACAAAGTTGGTTGCCAAATATTTTATTAAATATATTAGAATACGCAAATTATTCACTTTAATATTGCATATTAACCACTTTGAACCGATAACCGTCTTTATTTTTTCAATGTTTATGTTTTTGTCTTATTTTCGTTGTGGAAATTTGATGGTAATGAACATACTTACTAACTAAATAGGGATTTTGTGGTTTTGTTTTATTTCCAGTTTTTTCGTCCACACTTGCTAGTTTTTAAATATATTTTTGTAACTTTATTCGAATATATTTAAATGTATTTAATTCTCTTGATTCTCTTATCTCCAGTCTATAACTAGTCGATTTTAATCGCACAGAGTGTGATTAAAATCGACTAGTTATAGACTGGAGATAAAGTATTTGCTTATTATTTTGATTTCTTCGCTCTGGTTTCAAGTCAAAGCGCGGCGTTGAGTTCCGCCATTCAACACGCGATACCTCCAGAACTCTGCGGAAAGTAGGGAACTGTGTCTCTTAACATTAGGTGTCCTTTGCCTACCATGCTGTGTGCGGGATACAGCGTGAAGCTGTTTTTTTTTAAACTTTATACAATGTTCCAAATGGGGCCATTGGACACATCATAGACAAATTATTCGTATTTTTTCCACAGGTAACATTTTAAAATTATGGCTAAAAGAAAATTTGTTTCCGACAGCTTCTGTGGTGCCAAGTTCGAAATATGATGGGGTAGGTCACTATCCTAAAAAACTAACCCACCAGCTGCGGTGTGCCGTGTGCCATAAAAAAGCACGCTGGCAGTGCAAAAAGTGTGAGAAAACTTTGTGTGTGGGAAAAGAGTGTTTTGAATGTTTTCACTCTGCATAAAGACAGTGTGCCCAAATGAGGCGTTTCTTTATGTTCTTGCTTTTAATAAAAGTGTTACTTTCTACCAATAAATAAATTCATCATTTCCACTTCCAAGTTTTATTTGTTTTTTTTTTTTTATTTTTAAAGTGTTATTCCACACTTAGGTAAGAAAAATACTTGAACCCGCACTTTCTGCGAACCGCGCGGGTTCGAGTCGCGCTACGTTCAAATTTTTATACGTTCTCTAAATTAGTAAATTTTATTTGGTTGTAAATGGGTTACGGAGTGATTTATAATTTTTTTATTGATCTAATTAAACGAACCTAGTAATGTCTTAATAATATAATGTTTTATAATTTATAGAATTGTCAGCGGAGCACGCAGTTTTTACAACATCTAAGTATGGAAAACCAGTAATTCAAATAGGAACATATAGATATAATAAACGAAGTGATTACAAAGGATCCAGGGGGAGATGGGCGTGTGTCAAAATTCATAATGGCTGCCGAGCCTGCCTTCTTACTATTGACGATGAAATTATACAATTCTGTCATGAACACAATCATTAATTTATTATACTTATAAAGGTATTTAGATGCCGTCGTGGCGCTGTGGAACTGTCTGAGTATAAAACAGGAAGTGGGTTCGATCAGACAAATGGTCATATTTAATATACATATTTAAATTTCCCGTTCTGGTTGATAACGCGCGGCGTTGAATTCCACCATCTAACATGGAGTTTCGAAAATTGGTAGGGTTTGCTATTTGGAAAATGATTAAAGTGAACATGGATTGTATGTATGTTTTTATTTCTTGCGATTTCAGTTTATTAAATACCTCCCTGAAAGCAAATATTATGGATCTCAGTTTCAATTTAAAACCACTTCTTTTAATATGTTCCTTTTAATAATTCACCATTTACAGGATTGCCTTTCCTAATGATACGGATAATTTTGTGTTTTTATTTTTTACAACTGTTTCATGGCGGTGTCAGTAAAATATCTTTCATATTAAAATAACAATACTATATATACAAAACATACAATAAAGTAGATATCTAAAGAAAAAAAGTACCAAAAAATAGTATATTTAAATAGTGTTGCCATTTATGTTTTTTATTTTTATTTTATTACAAGGTAATGGCTATTTTGGATTTTTCTCATAAGGCTTTCTCATAAAGATAAATATTTAATTTAGTACAATTATTTTTTAAATTATTTACTATGTTTATAAGTTCTATTTGTATGGGAAATGTTACATTTAATTTTAGTATACGTTTTCAAAACACATTAATTATAAGAATGAGTCTATAAATTTTTATTGAAAATAAAATTTAAATTATGAATGTATATTTTATTACTCAATATTTATACCTGTCGTTTATAAATGATGATTATAATAAATCATAAATTTTCACAATATATTTTAAAATTGGCCCAATCATTTCAAATTGCAGGTATATCGTCTGAGACGGCCATTTTCACAACCTCCAGATTTGGAAAGCCTGTGATTCAGATAGGAGCATATAGGTACAACAAGTGGTGTGGCTCGAAGGGCGTCAAGGCCAGGTGGTCTTGTGTAAAAGCCGGATCGGGATGTCGCGCTTCAATTATGACTATAAATGACGAGATTATAACGTTTCGACATGAACATAATCATTAATATTTATATTTAAATTAAATGTATTTTAATATATATTAGAAATTAATTTTAGGCCAGTCGTGGCGCAGGGGCACATGTGTGTACCTATAAATAACTGCGGCGACTGGTTGTGAATTCGATCTCCACTCGAAGAAATGAAATATTTATTTAAATTTATACTTTCATTTCTTTGCTCCTTAGATTTTGACGGTAAAGGAGAACGGAGTGTGTGAACGCTAGGTTACCTCTGCCTACCTTCTGTATGCGGGACACAGTGTTAAGCTGATTTTTTTTTTTTGTAAAATTATTGTGTGGTATAAGATATAGAAATATATTTTTGAGATATGATAAAACGTTTTTTTACTGTCCACTGTCTTCTTTATGATGAAAAAGTCTATAGTTTTACAAGAGCATTTCTTATTTATTTTCCAGTTTCCAGACGTATCAAAATAATTAGGAAAACGTAACTCAAAGTTCATTCAGTTGTGTTATTTAATATATGCTGCTTTTTTAGATTTATTGTAGAGGACTCGTGATGGTAGAGTCTCACTTGTAGAAACTATTAAATTTAAACAATTTTCATTTCTTCGCTAAGTTAAAAAAAGCGCAGCGTAATAGTCCGCTACTCAACGCGCAATATGTCTATAATAATGCTGAAAATAGAGAACAGAGTGTTTCTACTCCAAATCCTCACTGTCCCCCCAAATATACGTCGAAATAGCGTGGAGTTGTAAAAAAAACAATATTAATTGATTATTTCAGAAACACCGGTTTACGCGTTGTCCCGTAATGGTAACCCCGTCATTCAAATCGGTAAGTATAGATATCGCAAATGGTCCGGCAGTAAGGGGGCCAAGATTCGATGGATCTGCAACAGAAATAACTCAGGCTGTTTGGCAAGTCTCTGGACGATTGAAGGAGAAATCATCAAAATTAATGATGAACATAATCATTAAAAGTTAACGTTTTTTTCTCTCATATTATAATATATAGTAAGTTTTCATTCTTTTAGTATGTTTCCTAAATGTTTCCTTCTAATAAGTTTCCTAAAAGTAAATATTGCAGTATTAATGATATTATAACTAAAATTTTAGATGTAAAGTTCCTAAACGTTTCACATGTTACTGTTTTATTGCTTATGAAAACAAAATTCAAAAATTTTTAAATTAAATAAAGAGTATAAAACATATATAGAGATTTTATTGTAAGCTTACAGTTCTAATAAAAATCCATAGATAACGAATTAAGTATATAAATGTCTAATAATCTGTACTTATAGTTTTAGTTCCTATGTTCGTGAAATCGCGGTATGGAAAACCTGCGATACAGTTAGGCCCGTACAGGTTCAACCGTTGGAGTGGAAGTAAAGGTGACAAGGCTCGATGGGTCTGCACCAGAGACCACGGAGGCTGTAGAGCCAAGATCTACACCTACGAAGACTCCATCATTAGCATGTTTAATGTCCACAATCATTGATAAACTCTATTTCATTAAATTTAGCTGATTCAAAGCTTTTATTTAAATATTTATAAAGGCTCTATAATGTTACGTACGTTGTTTATAGTGCCAAACGTTGTTGTTTTAGAATGATATAATAAATTTTTGTATATAATAAAAAGAGTTGATTTGTAATATATGCATATGTCTATATGTTGAAGAGTAAATTATATAGGTATGTGAAACGACTGAACGAGTGATTTGTTGAATAAAATAATAAGTAAATATATCGAATGTGTTTCTTTACTTAATTTCTGTTATTTCTTTATTAGTTAGTTTCGCCCTACACACTTTTCTATAGATTATTTAGACATTGTTAAGTATTTCTGTTACAGGCATAAAGTTTACTTATTCGCGATATGGTAACGTTGTGGTGCAGTTAGGTAAATATAAATTTAGGAAGCACAGCTACAGTGGAGGCAAGTCGAGGTGGATTTGTAATCATGACCAGAAAGGATGTAGATCAAAGCTGTGGATGGTTGACAATGAACTTGTATATTATAAAGATGATCATAATCACTGAGGCTCAAAGTGCATAATAATATTCTTGGAAATAAAGATTTCTAAAATGATGTTGAAGTTTGTCCTTACCGTTTACTCACTGACGGATTTAGATTTACTTTTGATATTCGAATTATATAGTTGCACAAACCTGATAGAAAAATTCTATGAAATATAATAATCTGCACTGAATTTTATTATGTGTAAAAATTGTTGTTAAAACTTAACTTATATAATTATGTAAACGTATATGGGCATTTAAGGGCTGCAAACATATTATAAATAAAAGTGATCAATTATAAATAAAATAAAATTCAATAGACACAACAAAAACATTTTATGGTTATAAATAAAAGAATTATTTGTCAAAAGTATTATTACCAAATTCTCGTTATAGGAGCAATATATACAAAATCTCGTTCCGGAAATCCGATGATACAGATAGGAGGTTACAAGTTTAGGAAGTGGAGTGGCAGTAGAGGCCCCCGGGCGAGGTGGATATGCAACTCTGACAACAAGGGGTGCCGGTCGAAGATATGGACTGTTGATGACGAAATTATATATTACAATAACAATCATAATCACGTCTAAATCATTTCAAATCAATTTTATAATTAAAAAGTCATTAGATGCTTCACGCTGGCTGTATCTCGTGTGAAGCACACCTAATTCCACATATTCGACAGAAGTCCCATGTGGGGATTTGTCTTTGTGAGCAGGGATTTGTTGTTTAATATTCTCCGTGTGGAGATTGAACATAGAACCATTTCGTTTACAGTCAGACGTTGTCCTGCGACGGCGATGGCAGATGGCTATATTAATTAAAAGCAAAAATCACAACTTTCAATCAATTGAAGTCAAATCCTAAATATTGTTGCACTAAACACGTCAGATTTCCAACGAAAATATCTAATAATGTCAGCGTAATACGTGACCTATAAAATGTACATAGTTACACAGATAGATAATATATAAATATATCATATTTCTTGTTTTTTAGTTCAATAACTTTGTTATTTTATAAATTCTTTTAAAAATTATAAAAATCACTGGCTTAGTTTAAAATATACAAAAGTTTTCAAAGTTTGTTTATACCTGATGTGAGGTCTATTAAGTTAGAGATTTTTTCACACAAAACAGGATAGGCAGAGGAAACCTAGTGCTATGACATTCTGTTCCTCATTTTCCGCTGAACTCTGGAGGCCTTGCGTCTTGAGTGGCCGAATTCAACGTCGCGATTTGCCTCAACACCAGGGCTAAGAAATTAAAATAGAAAATATTTCGCTTTGTCATTTGTCTTGTTTGTTTTGTCATATTAATGTTCGATATTCGTTTTTACTTCCTAGCCATTGTCTCCGTGATCCTTGAAAGCCAGGTTATCTATTTAAGTAATCTATATAAGTGGAAAAAATGTTTGTTGTTTATGTTTACAATAATAAATATAAATATTTCAATATTTTTTGTTTCACTCTATTCTTATTATTTACATAAATTTACAATATCTAAATACAATAACTTTCAATTAATTGAATAACATTTAATTACAGGTAGTTTCGAGACGCCTATATTTGTCAGATCCCGATTCGGCAACCCGTTGATATTGATGAACAACTGCAAGTTCAGGATGGTCGGCAACAGGATCGGCCCGCGGAAACATTGGATATGCAACTTTGATAGTTTGGGCTGCAAGGCGAAAATTGTTACTGTTAATAATAAGATTGTTGTGTTCAGAGAGATCCATAATCATAAATTTGATATTGGTTAGCGGGTTCAATGCCTGCTTTTCAAATTTTTAGTTAATGATTTTGTTTTTTTTTTTTTTGTTAAATACAAGTATATCTTGATTTCATTTTTAGGTGTGGAATAAGCAAATATAAACAAAATTAAATAAAAAAAAATTGGAAGGTTTTTTAGCAAATATGTGGTTTTTGTAAAAAAATTAACTTCTTGACTTGGTGGCAGTGAATTTCAAAAATTTTCAAATATAAAATATTAATAAATATATTTTTTAAATCGGTTTACATATAAAAGTAAAATCGATGGTTATACATAAAAAATATATGTGTCGATCGTAGACCCTGTTACTTTTTTGAAGACGGTTAACAATTGACTTGTATAATATAAAATTTAGGAAGTTCAAGTTTTTTGAGATGTTTATGAGAAAACGTTTTGTTAGGTTTAAGCACAATATATCTAAGATAGTTGGAATCATGGGTCTTTAATTACTTATAATATAATTACTTCGAGGCCAGTCGTGGCGCAGCGGCACGAGGCGTGACTGCAAAACCGACTGGTTGTGATTCGATCCCCATTCGAGGAGATGAAATATTTACTTAAATTTATATTTCTATTTCTTCGCTCTGGTGTCAAGGTTAAGCGTGGCGTTGAGTTCGGCCACTCAACATGCAATGCCTCCAGAGTTCGGCAGAAAGTGGGGAACGACGTGTCTTAACACTAGGTGTCCTCTGCCTACCCTGCTGTGTGCGGGATACAGCGTGAAGCTGATATTATATATATTATTATTATGATATAATTACTTCAATGTAACTTTTTGTAGGATTTTGTTTATTTTATTATTAAATTAAATTTCTTTGAAATGTTTCAGTCATTTTAACACTATATTGTAGCTGTAACATGCAAAGGCCACTTAATTACTATTAGTGTTTACTTACAGGTAACCTTGTACTTAAACAATCAAAATCAAATCAGATCAGCTTCTCGCTGTATTCCGCACACAGCAGGGTAGGCAGAGGAAACCTAATATTGAGACACTCTGTTCACCATTTTCCGCCGAGTTCTGGAGGCATTGCGTGCTAAGTGGAACTCAACGCCGCGCTTTGCCTTGAATACCAGAGCGAAGAAATGAAAATATAATTGTAAATACATATTTCATTTCCTCGAGTGGGATCGAACCCGCAACCAGTCGATTTTACAGTCAAACATTGTTCCCCTGCGCCACCGCTGGCCTCTTAAACAATAATATACAATAACTTAAACAATAATGTACAATAATAGTTTGAAAAAAAAAAATATATACAGTTTTTGATGTTAATATTTCCTTAATATGTAAGAAAAGTCTTTCTGTAGAGTGCAATTCTTCTTTTTAAAATAGTCATATATAGTAGGTATAGTATATATTCAAATTCAAATTCAATTTCAAAATATTCTTTATTCAAATAAACTCTTATAAACACTTTTGAGAGTTTATTTGAATATAAACACACTTGGGAATGAATTCGTTTTATTTTTACGCTTTGGTTATATTTCTCCTTTTTCTGTTTCATAATCACTGTAAAGGTATTGTACGGCATTTGGAAGTGTCAAATGCCTCTTTTTATCTATTTTTTTTTTAGTTTCAAGTTCTATCCTTCTTATTGCAGGTTTACCAGTTACCTCCTTTCAATCTATTTATGTTAGATTGCGAGTTGATAAGCGAAATTAAATGACAAAAACATAATAAAGTATCTCATCACTAAGGCGAAAAAAACGAAAATAATACATTCCCTAGAGCAAGTGTCGAACTCACAACCATCGCGTTTACATACGCTCCGTCGCTGCTCCACGACGGCCTTACCTAACCTATCAAATATAAAAATCAAATATTGTTTTTTTATATTATATTCAATTATTTTTGGCCACTGTTTCAGGTCCCCAGTTTCTCCTATCGCGTTCTGGGAACCTTGTGATACAAATAGGCCATTATAGATTCAGAAGAGGTACAGGCGGTAAGGGTCCTAAGAGGCGGTGGATTTGTAACAACGACCAGAAGGGATGTAAAGCGAAAATAATGACGCTCGATCAAGAGATTATTAAAATTAATAATGTACATAATCACTGATTTTAATGTATCGAAATGTTTTATTTTACAAGTTTATAGTTATTATTATTTTTGAGGCTAGTCGTGCGCACGCGCAGGGGCACAACGTGTGACTGTAAACGCGACTGGTTGTGGATTCGATCCCCACTCGAGAAAATTTAATATTTATTTAAATTTATTTTTCCATATCTTCGTTCTGGTGTTGAGGCAAAGCGCGATGTTGAGTTCCGCCACTCAACACGCAATGCCTACAGAATTTGGCGGAAAGAGAAGAAGAGGGGAACGGAGTGTCTTAACACTAGGTCCCCTTTGTCTACCTTATTGTGGGCGGGATATAGCGTGAAGCTGATTTTTTTAAATTTATCCTTGAGAAAAGAAGAGTGCACACTAAGGAAAGCAAACTTATTGAAATGTATAAGAACTTGAAGTCGATTCGCGACTCAAACGGCTTAATTCGCTTGTGTGCTTCTAAGAGGCGTGGGTTTGAGACTCGCAAAGTTTCCTTACATTTTTAAGAAAATTGCGGTATTGTCAAACCCATAACCGTCGCGTCAACAATCTCTCGCTTGTGCTCGTGCGACACGACGGCCTCTACATTATTTTAGCTTATACTTTTTTTTACGCGTGCATCAAATGCACAACATAATATAATATGTAATTATATTTTAATTATTAATGCAATTAAGTTATGTTACTTAAAGTTTTAGATAAATATTTAGATAGCAAGATCTAATTTACATTTTTTAAGTTTGAACTAATAGATGAATAAAAGTATTATTTTTATAAAACAGGCTTATTTTATTTAAATCGACTTGATAGTTGATCAGTACTTTGTGTGAACATATAAAAAATTGAACGTTACCCCGGAATGTTATGTATTAAAAATATTTAAAAATAATTGAATAAATTCAAATTATTAAGGTAAAGTTCAAATTTTATAATAGTACTTGAGCAGTACCCATACTGGTATATAAAATAAACTAAACTTACAAATATATTTGGAAAATATCTAATCTAATAGAAAATTTTATATTTTCTCTAATTTTCAGGAGCTGTTTTTAGCACTTCAAGATACGGCCAACCAGTGATTTTGATAGGATCTCATCGTTTTAATAAGAAATACTCAGACAGTGAAGGCCGGCGGGTGAGGTGGGTGTGCGTACGCGCACATAAAGGATGCCATGCGAAAATAGTCACTTACTCCAATATGATTGTATCCTGCAATAATGTACATTCTTGTAGCCTGGTCAGATAAATTTAGACGAGACAACGAGATGCTTATAGATAGATAGATGTATATGTATCTTATATGATTATTATAAATTGTGTTATTATTTATTTTATTATATATTTTTTTAGTATAATAATGAAAATATGATGATTTATATAATTTATTTATGTAATAGATACAAATAGTCTAATTTCCAATATGAAATAATTTTATTGGCTTTTAAATTAACATAATTTTTAACTGATTACTCGTCTATATTTATATGCTGGTTTAAGTTAGAACATGGAATAACGCCAATTGCCTCTGGCAATGTTTTTGTGTCACCTCAAGTGTTGCTAACATTCTTTTTGTTTCTTTTTAATTAATACATATGTATTTATTATACCTGCATAAAATTTATTCGCAGCGTTCACAAAAAAAATGAAATTTATATTTTATTTTAAGTAATTACGCGATTTTCTAAAGAGTTAGTGGTTCGCTCACGGCTTCGTCGGCTTGAACATTACGTATGATTATGTTTTTAATATTATTTTAAGGTATTTGGGAAAAAATTGGTTGGGTTGGGTGCAGGTTAGAGTGTTTGTATGGTTGTGGGTTATGTTAGTACACTAAATAAAGTATTATTTAAACCTTTTAGAATTTTATTTGTTTTTAGTAGCAAAAATTGTCGTATTTTATAGAAAAATGATTGATTCACGGTAAAAGCTGTTTTCCCCGTTTAAATTTTGATCTCGCGGGTATCTCAAAATAGATTTTTTTTCATATGTCTACTTTTATACACCTATATATTGCTTCACAACCTCTATCTTCCAATTAAAGTCCCATAAAAACTAGTCAGCACTTACGTAGATGAGTCTGGATAAACACCAAGACATACCAATTTTATTTATATGAACAAATAACGGAAAGACTTGCTGATATTATTATTTTAAGAAATAAATTAACTCATTCGAGTATCTTTTTATTATGCACTATGCTTAAAACTTTTATAGTTCAATAAATCAGTTAATATATTCTATAAAATAAATGCTTAAACTTTTTAAAATTTAAGCAATTATTTATAGTTGCAGAGATTTTAACATCGAGAAACGGCAGACCTGTCATCCAGATCGGCAATTATCGATTTAACTTGTGGAGCGGGAGTAAGGATAAGACAAGAAGAAGGTGGATATGTGGGAAGGTCCACTCTGGATGCTCATCCACTTTGATCACTGTGGAAAATGAAATAATACAATGTAAACCACATAACCATTAGTTGTAAGGAAATAAATTATTTAATTAATATATTTTTATAATTTTTTTTTAGTTTCATGCTGTACTTAACTGTACCTTAACTTATGAAAGTTGTGTCAGTTACGAAGGCTGAATTTGGGGGGTTAATAAGAAAGAAACTTGTATATGATACTTATTTTAAGTTTCAGAACTAAATATATCTATCACTATTGATTTCAATGTTAGAATAAAAAAATATTTGTAAAAACAAAAACCCTGACTGCATCAAACTAAAAAGAAAATAAACAAGCCCAATAGTTTATTAGGATTAACAGTCGGGACCTCTTTAAATTATGCGGCGTTCCTGATAAAGATTTTATTGATTGAAGAATTACTTATAGGCCCCGACTGTTAATCCTAATAAACTATCGGGCTTGTTTATTTTCTTTTTAGTTTGATGCAGTCGGGGTTTTTGTTTTTACAAATATTTTTTTATTTTTCATTTTTTTGTTAGAATTTATTATGGTAATGATAATCATGATATACCTTTTTGAAATCCTGAAATTGAGCTCTTGAGTTTGATGCCCATATTGTAGTATTCGAACCAAAAAAATTTTTTTTCACTAAGTTCAATGGCGTACCACAGCCACCATGATATTTTTTTATTAACGTGATCTATCTAAGAACACTTGGGCTGCTAATACAAATCTAACGATACCTCAAATATGTAAATCCGTTAAGCGGTTCTGGAGATACGAGGTAATAAAGAATATTACATACATACAAGATACGCGCGAAAAACATAACCCTTCCTTAGCAGTCGGGAAAAATAACAAAATTTACGGCTCATATTTTCTATTTATGATGAATAAAGACCAGTCGTGGTGCAGGGGCACAAAATGTGACTGTCAAATAATATATGTTTATTTACATTTATATTTTCATTTCTTCACTCTGGTGTCGAGGCAAAGCGCGGCGTTGAAATCCGCCACTCAACACGCAATGACTACAGAATGCGTCGGAAAGTGGGGAACGGAGTGTCTTAACACAAGGTTCTCTCTGCCTACCCTGCTGTGCAAGATTCAGCGTGAAGCTGATAAAAAAATGATAAAAAAAATAATAAAATTCAATCCACATCCTTCACATACAGAGTTTTTTAATATGTCTGTTGTATATATAAAAATATAATATTTTTTTTACAGATGCTGTGTTCACTCATTCTCGTTTCGGACACCCAGTTATCATTTTAGGACAATATAGATACAACAGAGTTGGCTCCAAAGGCCTCGTAGCAAGATGGCGATGTTCCCAGAAAAGTCGAGGCTGTCCAGCCACAATACACACGATGAAAAATAAAGTTTTCAAAATAAATGAAGACCACATACATTATATATTTGTTTTATTTATCGTTATTGAGATGAAAATGTTAAAAGTTATGTTTAATCAGTGATTTTAAGAACAACTAATAATAGTACAAATAATATATGTTAAGTAAATTAATATTGTGTTTTCTAGCTGTATTCTCGACAACGCGAAACGGGAACCCGATGATTCTAATGGGACCCTATCGGTTTCACAAGTATTGTAGGAGTAAGGGGCGAAAGGCGAAGTGGGTGTGCTCGAAGATGTCGCTGAAATGCTGCAGAGCAACTCTAACAACTTTTGACGATCAAATTATATGTCAAAATCGGGAACATAATCATTGAGATTTTTTTTTGTGTATTTATTTTTCTTTCCTAATTATATGATAAGTTGTAAATAACTTTGTACGATTTATGTTATATAATTAAGGTATTTAGTATTGAGTGATAAATAAATTATTACAATTTACTTCTTTGTTTCTACTCGGATATAGTGCAAAGTAAAGTTTTACTATTTTGTCTTTCATTTTCATACGTTTTAAATGATTAAGGTTTCAATTTTTTTTAACTATAGACTTTAATGTTTTCTCTGTTCCCAGAATTAAAATACAGTACCACCCGCTACGGGAACCCACTTTTACTACTAGGTGGTTATCGGTATCATAAATATTGGAAGAGCAATGGACCTAAAGTGACTTGGAATTGCGCAAACGCATCGCGCAATGGCTGTCGAGCCGCCGTCATCACTATCGACGGTGTATTTATTAAATACAATAATAGACACAATCACTAACTTAATTTAAGTTTCTTAACTTGTCGGTTTCCAAAGAGGAGCGGGTTCAAATCTTGCTACATCCAAATTTTTATACGTTTTCTTAAAAAGTATGTTTGTTTTATTTTACCGTGGCGGTTATACCTAGGTATCATAGTCTTTGTAAGCGTTCATGTTTAATAAAATCCCTTATCACAATTTTATGTATTTGTATTTTTTTTTCTAAAATTATTTTTAAATATTATAAGTTACATATAGATTACACACTTATGCTTCTCATATATGATAACTCCTTCAATAATAAAATTTACATTTATTTAAATTATATAATTATAAATCGGGATATGGTTTTATTCCAGTAACGTATACAACATCGAGATTTGGTAAACCAGTGATACTACTCGGCGGATATCGTTTCAATAAAAGTTGTAAATACAAGGGGCAAGTCAAAGGACTGTGGAAATGTTCCAGGAAGTCGCTGGGGTGTAGAGCGACACTCACCACTGTCGACAATATTGTTGTACATCAAACTAATGTTCATAATCATTAGAATTTGTTTCTTATTTCATATTACGCTCTATGCGGGACACAGCAGGGTAGGCAGAGGGAACCTAGGGTTCTCGTTCCCGTTTTCCATTTTTCGCCGATTTCTGGAACATTGCATGTTAAGTCGCGAAACTCAACACTGTAATGTTCCAGAATCACACGGACACGAGCGAAGAAAATGGAAATATTAAATATTTCATTTCCTCGAGTGGGAAACGAACCCCCAACCTGACGCGTTTACGTTAGTCACGACATACACTTTGAGAAACACAGACACTGAGTCTTGTGAATTGTTAACGAAATAAACATTTTTATTTTCGTTTACAACGTTCAGTAATATAAAGCGCGGTGTTTAGTTTCGAATTTAAAGAATTTGTTAAAGTGGAAAAAAGTGTCTTAACACTAGGTTCCCTCTGTTTGTGATTATTTCCTACATATAATATGTTTCTGTTATAAGGAATTGGAACTATGCTTTGTCTTTTGTTCTTGTTTTGTGTAAATATCAATAGGGAGCAAATTTTATGTGGCGTCGTGGACCTGAACGAAGATTTTTATCTTAGCAATTAAGGGATAATTTAAATATAATATTGACCGATTTTTGACGATCGTCATCCGATTTATATTTTTTTTCTCAAATATAATAATCTGTATATTGTAGAAATTTAAAAATTGAAATATTCAAATTAAATGACGTTTTGTGTTGACGACAAAAATTGAGTTTTACTTTTTAATAGATTTTCCAATTCGTTTCGTAATATTAACAAACAGAATAGTATAATAAATTAGTCAGCTGGAAGCAGCGCTCGTTCGTCGCTATAAGGTCTACACCTACGTCTTCAGAACAGATCATCAGGTCCATATCAAGTCAATATCTCCACCAAGAATTAACAGCCAACTGAACAGATGCATCATCAAAACTGATGATGAAATAAAATGAAAACTAAAATGTAACGTATGCGGTTTTTAGGTACCTACATAATATATTATTTAAGTAATATGTTATTTACACACCTTTTTTTTGTATGCAGATCATGTACGAGGCAAGTCGTGCCGAAGGGGCACCAAGTGTGACTGAACGCGACTGGTTGTGGGTCCGATCCCCAGTCGAGGAAGTAAAATATTTTTTAAATTTATATTTCCATTTCTTCGCTCTGGCATTGAGGCAAAGCGCGGCATTGAGTTCCGCTGCTCAACAGCAATGCCTCCAGAATTCGGCGGAAAGTAGGGAACGGAGTGTCTTGATACTAGGTTCCCTATGCCTACCTTGTTGTGTGCGGGATACAGCGTGAAGCTGTTTTTTTTTTAATTCAGAGCATATATTATGTGTACTTTTATGAATATAAATCGGCTTATTGTTTTATAGCCGTTATATATACAACGTCGAGGTGTGGTCAACCAGTGATACTCCTCGGGCGGTATCGGTTCAATAAATATTGCAAATATAAGGGACGAGCCAGAGGTCTGTGGAAGTGTTCCAGGAAGTCAATAGGATGCAAAGCAACACTCACGACCATCGATGATGTAGTTGTGCAACAAAATAACTTTCATAATCATTAAAAATTTGGACGTATTTTGATGATTTTTTTGTTATTATTTTTAATTTTTTTTTTAGTGTGACCTTAAAAATTTATTTGTATTTTTTTTTATTTTTGTGCATATATTGTGTACAATGTATATTTTTGCTGCATTTACCAAAGATACTGTTGACGGTTTTTTCCCTACCTGACAGAGGATTATTGATATATTTTTTAATTAACAAAATCTATTTTTAACGTTAATAAGAGTAATTAAAAATATTTGAAAATAAATTATTTTTATTAAATCTTATTTTGTGTGAATTTAAATTAATCTTATTTATTTATTTATTTTGTGATTCGTTTCGTTATATTTTTATACAATGTCTCTAATGTGCGATAGTCATTGTTATATTGTAAAAGTTTATATAACATATTTTAAAGAAATATGATCGTTCATCCATTTAATATGTGTAGTTTTATTAAAATTACAAATCGACTCCTGCGGCTTTAATAGCGTCAACTTTAAGCTCTTACAAGAAAATTCTCGTTTTTTCAAGAAATCGACTTCTAGTGCTCCTCTACACTCTCTATCCTTCCTACATTACCAAATTTCAACACAACGGTGTGTTGTCTGTCAGTCTCTTAACAAGCAAAGCCTAAAAGCTAAACTTTTAAACATATAGATAAACCGATATATTGTTTTATTTCAGTTACATTTACATTTACAAAATCGAGGTTCGGCCAACCGGTGATACTTGTTGGGGGATACCGTTTCAACAAATATTGTAAATATAAAGGGATCAAAGGGAAGTGGAAATGTTCGAGATCATCCAACGGATGTAAAGCAACACTCACTACTATTGAAGATGTAGTTGTACAAATAAATAATTGTCATAATCATTAATTTTTGTGTCGTTTTTGAATTTTTTTTTCAACCTTTTTCCATTAACTTTTCATCATGTGCAAAATTGTAAACATGAAATGTTTCGTCGTGTCGTATTTCATATTTTTTAAATATTTTTATATTTTAATTAAAAAATGTGAATTACGTAGCCAGTCGAGGCGCAGGGGCACAAAGTGTGACTGTAAAACCGATTGGTTGTGTGTTAGATCATTATCCGAGGAGATGAAATATTTACTTAAATTTATATTTTCATTTCTACGCTCTGGTGTCGAGGCAAAGCTCGGCGTTGAGTTATGCCACTCAACACGCAATGCCTCCAGAATTCGGCAAAAAGCGGGGAATGGAGTGTCTTAACACTAGGTTCCCTCTGTCTGCCCTGCTTTGTTAGGAATACAGCGTGAAGCTGATTTGATTTTTATTTTTATATTAAAACATTTCCTCTTAACTCAATATTTTAACTGAAAATAAAATATTGTTATTAAATTGTGTTTCTTTTAGAAATTGAAATCTTGTCATTGTAAGAAAATTTTGCAACGATATTTTGGCAAATTTTCTGCGCCCGTTTGCATATTTGTCCAATACCGACCACCGATGATGTCTTTGTTAGGACGATCAGGGTAATGAGAATATAGTTCAAACTCGATTTTTTTTTTGTCCAAAAAACTACTATATATATATTTATGTATTTGTGCATTTATATGTACAAGAAATATTATTTATACTTTATAAAAAGTAGAGATTCTTTTGTATTTGAGAGTAGAAGATATTTTGTAATTGTGTAAGAATATTATTATCATACTTATAGTCTTAATTTGTTTTTATAATTTCTACATAATAGGTTAACGCTACGTAATATTTATTATAAAATGTGTGTGGTAAATGTGTTCGTTATTGATAAAAACTATATACTTTTACAGTGTTTTTTAATTTGCACTTAATTAAGCTCTTAGGCCATTGTGGCGCAGTGGGGCTTAGTGGGACGGCTCATTATAAACGCGATGGTTGTGAGTTCGATCCGAGTCCCACTCGACACTGTGTCTCTCATTTAATTACATAGATACATACATAATATATATTTATATATATATATATATATATATATATATATATATATATATATATATATATATATATATATTTAAGTATAAAATTTATAAATGTTTAAATTAATTCCAGAGCCAGTATTCAAAACATCTAGATTCGGGAAACCGGTGATTGAAATGGGAAAGTATCGATACAACAAGTACCACAGGAGCAACGGCTTAAAAGCGCTTTGGCGTTGTTCGTGTAAATCTTACGGATGTCGCGCCACTATAACAACTTTAGATAATGTCATTGTGAAAGTTAATAATGATCATTGTCATTAATCATTAACTTTCCTTTTTTCAATATTAGGACTTTTCATTTTAGCTTCACGCTGTACCCCGCAAGTATCGGTAGGCAGAGGGAACCTAATGTTAAGTTACTCTGTATTCCCCATTCTGCTGAATTTTCGAGGCATTGCGTGTTGCGTTGTGTAACTCAGCACCGTGTTTTGTGTTTGTTACCGGAGCGAGGAAATGAAAATATCAAATGAGTCATTTCCTCGAGTGAGAATCGTATCCATAAGCGTCGTTATCGTTTACAGTCCACGGGCTGTGCCACTGCGTCACCACGGTCACGTAGATCAAACGCGAGGTATATAATATTGAACAAGTTGAGCTCCCTTTACGGGAGGCGTCAGGCTCCTAGCGTTGCAAGGAGCTTGGAACCTGCGATCACACCATGTTTTCTTTCCTTGTTACAAAGTTAAATCTCGAATATGTTTGATATATTTATTATTGTATAATTTGTGTTTATAGTGAATTAAAGATATTAAAATTATTTTGAATTTCACTTAATTTTGCGAGTAAAGCAAGTTTTAGATAATTTAAATAATAGAAGTTTTTGAATTTATATCATATATTATATATATAAAACATCAACATGGTGTGTGAATTATATTTTGATTGAGTACTTGGACATAGTCCAAAAGGCTCGGCATGAACCGTTAAATTTGAACTTTGTCATATTTATTTTCGTAATTGTTTATTAATATTTATTAATAATATATTAAAACATAATATTAAATATTTATAAATAATATAATAAAACATAATAAAAAAATTGTTCTATTAGAGCCCGTCTACGGGGTCTCTCGATGTGGGAAGCCGGTCATAGTTATTGGAAGACATCGATACAACAAGCACAGCAGATGTAAAGGACCTAAGGTTTTTTGGATGTGCTACAAATGGTGTTCCGCCGGGTGTAGAGCCTCAATAACGACATTTAATAATGAGATAGTATTTATAAAAGATAATCATACACATTGAAATATTATATAAAAAACTATTAAATGTGAAATTGTTAATAATTTGAAAATAAAAAGATAAATGGTAACAGACTTTTCATTTTAGTAAAATTAAAATTTTAAAGTAATTGACTGTTGTATTTTCTCCGTAGCTTTGATAATTAAATAATTTCAAGAAAATATAGTAATTATTTATTTAGAAAACGTTTAAAAATTTTGAACGTTGTGGGACTCGAACTCGCGTCTCCTGGAAACCAACCAGGCCCAAGGACAGGACCAGGTTTCTAGAAATTTTTATACGTTTTCTAAATAATTATTTTTCTTTCTTTAGTGTGGAATAACACTTTAAAGAATGTTAAAAAAATATGATAATTATTATTATTAAAATAAGTCACAAGAACAATAAAATATGAAATTGCGAATAATTTGAAAATAAAAAGCTTAATAATGATGCTTTGATATTTTTTCATTTTATTTATAGTAATTTACAATCTTATCTTAATAAAATAAAATAAGCGTGGTTACCTAATAATAATATATTTTTTAATAGAAAATTCATTTTAAACTTGATAAATACTTCTCGTTTATTAATTTTATAAAATTATGAAAGACATTCGAGCTTATACTAATTTTATGAGATTAAAAATTTTTATTTAGGAGCCGTATATGGGGTTTCGCGGTGTGGGAGGCCAGTCATACTTATTGGTAATCATCGATTCAACAAGCACAGCAGATGTAAGGGCCCCAAAGTGCTTTGGTTGTGCTACAAATGGCGTTACGGGTGCCGAGCATCACTAACAACCTTCGATAATGATATCATTTCAATGAAACATAACCATACACATTGAAATTGTGAATGTTTTAAGAAAATAATATTAATAATAATATTTTTTCGGTTTTTCAATTTTTACTGTAATAAACGATTTCTGTATAAAAAGTTTTTACATGGAAAATATATTATAATCTTAATAAATATACAAGAATATTTACTTTGATATCTTTTAATTTTATTTTATAATAATGTTAAGAAATATTCGATTTTTTTTAATGAAATTTTACATTAATTATTAGAAGCATAGTCAGTGGAGAAGAAAAAAATGAAATTGTTTAAATAATGTGAATATTTATCGTTACAGAAGCAAAATTTACGACATCTCGTAAAGGGAAACCTGTCATTGAAATCGGGAATTACCGATACAACATGTGCAGTAGGAGTAGAGGTCCAAAGGGAGTGTGGGAGTGTGGCAAGAGAAGAGTAACTGGGTGTAAAGTAACGCTCATCACCTATGAGAATGAAATTATTCTAATAAACCATGATCATAATCACTAAATTGTTATTTTATATTTTCTTGTTGTTTTTTGTTTGTTTGGTAAAATATAATAAGTTGTGTTGAGTAGAAGTTGGGGCACAAAGTGTGACTGTAAAACAGACTGGTTGTGGGTTCGATCCCCACTCGAGGAGATGAAATATTTACTTAAATGTATATTTCCATTTCTTCGCTCTGGTGTCGAGGCAAAGCGCGGCGTTGAGTTCTGCCACTTAACACTCAATGCCTCCAGAATTCGGCAGAAAGTGGGGAACGGAGTGTCTTAACACTAGGTTCCCTCTGCCTACCCTGCTGTGTGCGGGATACAGCGTGAAGCTAAAAAAAAAACATGTATCCATTTGCAACGAGAATGAGCTTGGAGTCCATAAATTGAAGGTCATGTACGTAGGTTTTAAATATGTGCTTACTTATTTGTACTATATAAAGAGAATTGTGATGAAGTATAACAAGAATATTATTTTTTGTCTAGATTACTCGAAGATTTTTATTAAAAGTTTAAACGTTGCCGATAACAAACCTCCAGAGAGATGCAGAAAGAAATCTAAAATTAAGAAGAGAACGATACGGGTAAATAAACCACGAAAGGGGCAAGGGGAAAGGGGCAAGATAGCCTTGGACGCAAACCTTGTCAAATACGATTTTGCAACAAAAACAAGACGGCGTATACCTGTAATAAATGCAATAAGTACGTCTGCGGTCGGTGTACATCGAAGATAGTATGCACTTGTAAGAGATGCTGTAAATAGACACGGCAAAGAAAAAAGTTGATGTTTTAGAAAATATATATATTTTTCTTTTTATATATAATAATTAATTTATATTATATCAAAAATTATTTAAATTGAATTATATTTAAACCGTGATTTAAACGTTAATAAAAAACTGAGTACTTTTATTAACGATACAGATGATATTTCAGATAGACCCCAATTCATTACGTCTGTACATGGAAATCAAATGATCAAAGTAGGTCGTTATAATTTTAGTTTAGAAAAGAGGAAAAGTAGGGGACCTAAAAAGCGTTGGGTGTGTAGCAATTGTTCAAGAGGATGCAGATCCGTCATCATCACCGTGGAAGACGTTATCATAAAATATAAAAGTGAACACAATCACTAGCAAAATATTAATGTTAATAAAAGTATATTATATATTTTCTTTCTATTTTTAATATTTAATAGTATTATTATTTTTATTGACAAGTTTTGACCATGAAACCTTATCTTATATATTTCCTATACCTTTCTTTTTCTATTCTTTCCTATACCTGACTTTAAACATATTAAAAGTGTTCGTTAAAAGTCTCATATATTTAAATAGTTGTATGATTATTTAATTTTATATCTTAATATCTTTTTAATAAAGTTAAATGATTACAATAAATGTGATTAGTTTTAGGTTCAATTTTCTCATGAAAGTCATTTATATGGTCGTCCCCCATTCAACCAGCGTCAAAAGTTTTGAACGTTCCATGTTCTTTTGGCTTCAAAAGTGTTTAATTTATTTCTAATTTCTTGCTATGAAAATAAGATTTATAAATAAAATTATAAAATTATGATTTTCAGTGAAATTTAAACGTATTCTCTTATTATTACAGTTATTTTTACAACTACGAGATCTGGAAAAACCGCTGTTATGGTTATATACGGTGGTTTTAGATTCAACCAACACAGCAATACAAGAGGCGAATTTGGTTACTTTGTGTGTGTCAAATGGAGTTGTGGATGTAGAGCTTCATTGAAAACACACAGAAATAGAATACTTATTGTACGAAACCAACATAATCATTATTAGATTTTGTAAACATTTTAAGTTCCGTATTTACTGTAGCTAAACGTAAAAGCGGATACAGTAGCGGCGGATACAGCAGAAAAGTTCCATTACAGATACGTGGCGTTGAGTTCCGCCCTTTAATACGCAATGTCTCAAAAATTTGATGGAAAACGCTGCGGTAAAAAACGTTCAAAGAGATTGACGTTCTGACATTCAAAACGATGATTTGCGGCTGTAACAACTAGTCATTTACAGCCGTAAATGACTAGTTCTTCTAATATCTTTATTTAATTTATCTCTAATATATAAAATATGAAAAAGTTAATGTATACAATGTATTTAGCTAATAAACATTTAAAATGTATTTATTTAATTTATTTTCATCATTGCAATAACATCGTATTCGACTTGTTTTTTTCAATTGACATATTAGAAAAGTCTTCCATAATTATCCAAAGAGATTCCTCTAAAAATTTTTATTGTTTACCTTTATCCAGCTCCAGTGTTTACAACATCGATATTCGGCAAGCCGGTCATCTTGTTAGGCGAGCACAGATATAACCTGTACAGCACCAGAGGACCCAAGTCCACCTGGCGATGCGTGAAGTGGAGATCTGGGTGTCGCAGCTCGTGCGTCACTATTGAAGACAACATATTTAATGTGAAAGAGCATTTACATACTCCAAGAGTTTAGTATATGTTTTATGTTATACTAAATATTGTAAATATTTTTGGGATTATATAAAAAACGTTGGGCTATTTAATTGATATTTACTTATAGTTAACCTGTACATATATAGATTTATTTGAAAGTTCTTATTAGCACATACACATACTAAAGTAGGCAATAAAATTTAAAATAAGATTATTATGAAATAATCGATTTCTCTTATTATAGTGTCACTATCGAAGTCGAGAGCAGGAAAGCCGTTGCTTGTGATCGGCGACTATAAGTATAACATTCATCAGGAGAAGAATTTTAAGCGAATATGGAGATGTCAGAAGTGGCGGAAAGGATTGTGTAGGGCGGCCGTAGCGACGATCAACACTGTCAACGGCGATCTGGTGGCTATATCGTATACAAAATCTCACAATCATTGAGTGTTTGTTAATTGTTGATCGTGAATGAAATTAATTAAGGTATAATTATTTTTTAAAAAAATAAATAAATCAGCTTCACGGTGTATCCCGCACACAGCAGGGTAGGCAGAGGGAACCTAGTGTTAGGACTCCCCGTTTCCCACTTTCCGTCAAGTTCTGGAGGCATTGCGTGTTGAGGTGGCGGAACTCAACGTCGCGCTTTGCCTCGATGTAAATAAATATCGACTGGCCCCTGATAATTAATTTGATTTCAGTTATTCAATTATATACTTAAAGTCTCGTCAAATTAGCTAAAGCGGTGGTCAAATAACCAAAATTCGCAAAGAACTGAAATTTGGTAGAGATCTTAATACATTTTTAAAAGTTCCTTCGTTTCTTTTTTCATAAACAGCACGTTACATCAATAAAATAAGTGAAATATTAAGTTGCTGATTATGCAGATATTTACAAAAAATGTCAGAACACTTTTTTTAGAAATAAGAAAGAAGCAAAAATTGTACAGATTTATTTCCTGTGTTATTATACAATTAGTCAAATTACTGAATAGTATTAAAATAAAGATGTAATAAAAAATTCTTCTTAGTACATATATAATGTAAGTACGTACCTATAAATCTTAATAGTAAGCCTTTTGTAAATATTTTAATTAATTTATATCACCTAATCGTAATAATTATAATTGTCCTAAGAAATTATTAAATACTTATCTTTCCTTGTTTTAATTTGTAATTGAATCTATTACCCACCACGCAAAAAGTATTAATGTGATTGCATGTATACACTGTGCACTTTTAAATATTGCCTTCTATTTTTTTTGATTAGAGCTAAAAAATGTGTAAATTGAAATGCTTTGCTAGAAATTATATTACAACGTGGGATTTGAACCTAGTTTTAATAGACAAAAAAACTAAATGTTATATATAGATTTATCATTTAAAAATTAGTCATACGTAATTTATCACTTATTAAGCAATATCATTCAATAATATTAATTTATATTTTCCTTAAATTTATATATTTATCATAAAGTTGCAAATTAAACACATAAAATATCTTGTTCGTTTTTGATTTCATTATTTTTTTAGTGCTTCTTTATTTTATTTTTCAAAAGGAATCTAAATATAAAGTGTAGACCAACAGTAAGGACCAATATGTTTTCTTTTTTTCTATAAGTTAGGGATGTGTGTTTTAATTAATAGAAATTTTAGCTTCAAAATATTTAATCCTATCAATTTATTTTCAGAAGTATTAATGACGACATCTCGAACAGGCAGACCTATGGTGCAAATGGGGAATTACCGATTTTACAGGCACAGTAGTTACAAGACCGGAAACCCGAAATGCCTTTGGGTCTGCGTGAAATGGTGTTCCGGGTGTCGCGGGTCAATCACCTCTATAGATTCTACAATTGTAAAGATTAACAATAGTCATAATCATATGTGAAACGGCGTAGAACTTCGTGTGTTATCTAAATAATATATTCAAGTGTTTTTAACATTTTTAAAGTGTTAATCGACACTAAGGAAAGAAAAATACTTGTTTAGGAAACGTATAAAAATTTGAACGTAGTGGGCCTCGAACCCGCGCCTCCTGGAAACTGACCAGAAAACGTATAAAAATTTGAACGTAGCGGGACTCGAACCCGCGCCTCTTGGAAACCGACCAGGTTCTGGTCAGTTTCCAGGAGGAAATTTTTTTATACGTTTTTTAAATAAGTATCTATTAATATATCAAGTGTTATAAGTCATTCGTGTAAGTTGATATAAATAAACGTATGAAATTGATTTGTTTTAGCTTTTCTATTATTTTGTTATTTAAAGGTAAAACAATAAACATTTTGTAAATCAATTTTTTAATATCATAATATATTGAAAAAAAAAAGATTTTCAAATATTATAAATTTATATTAAAACACTAAAATTCAATAAATTTCAATTAAATCACTTATTTTTTTAATTTATTTATTATAAAAAATATCTATATAAAAATGAACAAAAATTTTTACAGCATTCGTTCTATCGGAGTCTAGGCAAGGGAAGCCCATTATAGAAATAGGAAATTACCGTTTTTACAGGCACAGCAGTTACAAACGGAACAACGGTAGATGTTTTTGGGTTTGCAGCAAGACTCACATGGGGTGCAGGGCCTCGCTGAGCAGTATACAAGACCAGATAATCAAGATCAACAATAATCATAATCATTAAAAAAAAGAGACCAGTCGTGGCGCAGGGGCACAAAGTGTGACTGTAAAACCGACTGGTTGTTGGTACGATCCCCACTCGAGGAGATGAAATATTTACTTAAATTTATATTTCCATTTCTTCGATCTGGTGTCGAGGCAAAGCGCGGCGTTGAGTTCTGCCACTTAACACGCAATGCCTCCAGAATGCGGCAGAAAGTGGGGAACGGAGTGTCTTAACACTAGATACCCTCTGCCTCCCTGCCGATACAGCGACTGATACAGCGTGAAGCTGATTTAATTTAATTTAATTTTAATTAAAAGTAATGCTGTGTTGTGTTAGTTTTCGAATATGTTGTTATATATTTTAAAATATAGCTATATTTACTTTTGAAAACCAGAAAGAAATATATGATTTATGTATGTGAAAACCAAGAAAAGGGGATGGATAGGATGTAATTTTTACATTTATTTAACAATCTTATTAAATTACAATTCTTATAATTACAGGAAGGTGATTGAGACATTTAAACACACAACCGTTCATTCGTTTAGTTATATTCTTTTGACATCTCGTAAACTATATTCGAGAGTCGATCGGCCAACGAGGCCAAACCATCCTAATATATACAAATACATTGTACATGAGTGCGGCGTTGAGTTCCGCCACTCAACATGCAATGCCTCCAGATCTCGGTGGAAAGTGGGAAACGGTGTGTCTTAACACTAGGTTCTCTCTGCCTACCCCGCTGTGTGCGGGATACAGCGTGAAGCTGACATTGTACATAATTTATTACTTTATTTTTAGATTGTAAGATAATTGTTATTAGATATGTTAAGTTAAAAACAAACATATTTTATGTTTTTTTTTAAATAGACCATAATTGAGTATACAATGTTGTATCACTCCACTACTACTTATTAAATATTTTTATACTTAAAAAAATTATATGTATTATTTTCCTCAAACATCAGATATGATCATAAAAATACCATTTTTGTTGCTAACTACATAAAGGATTGTCCTAAATTTCTTATATTTTAATTTTTTTATGTAGTTCTGATATATTTTTTTTTATTATGTAGAATTTTATCTGTAGAATCATTTAATCTGTAGAAAATATATATGTACATAATTTATATGCACTGTAAATGTAATGAATAAATATATAGATATATGGAACTTGAATAGATACTTGTACATTTTTTTCAGAACCTGTCTTCGCATTGTCTAAATTCGGAAATCCTGTAATTGTTATTGGTCAATATCGATTTAATAAGTCCTGTCGTTCAAAAGGACCGAAGGCTCAGTGGGTGTGCAGCAAGTGGAGTCGAGGTTGCAGGGCCTCTCTGATGACTTTTGAAAACGAAATCATTAAAACTAACTTTAATCACAAACATTAAAGTAAGCTATGGACAGTAGCTTCACGCTGTATCACGCATATAGTGAGTTAGGCGGAGGGAACCCAGTGTTAAGACACTCCATTTGCCTCTTTCCGTCCATTTCTCGCGACAATGTGTTGATGAAATATTTACTTACATTTATATTTTCATTTTTTCGCTCTGGTGTCGAGGCAAAGCGCGGTGTTGAGTTCTGCCACTCAACACGCAATGCCTCCAGAATCCGGCAGAAAGTGTCTTAACACTAGGTTCCTTCTGCCTGCCCTGCTGTGTGCGGGATACAGCGTGAAGCAGATTATGTAGCGATAGGCCGTATAATGTAAACTATTTTGCAAAATAAATTGAAACTATTATCTAAAGCTTTGTCTTATTTAAATCACAATTTAGAACACATTGACTTACTTTGTGTATAGATAGATGTTAATCAATTTATTTCTTTATATTATTCATGTAGAAAAAAACATATTTTATTTTATACTTTTCCAGAGGCGGTATTCTGTCTCACCAAATTCGGTAGACCTGTACTAACGATTGGGCAACACCGTTACTATCACCACAATCAATGCAGGAAATACACGTCAGATTGCGTCAAAGTACAGTGGATGTGCAGTAAGAAGAACAAGGGTTGTCGAGCCAGCATCTTCACTGTTAATAAATCTATTATATATAAAAAAAATGAGCATATTCATTAAAAATACCTAAAAAGGCATTGTAATATACGAGTGCGATGTAAAAGTTAATGTTAGTTTTATTTAACCCTTCACTTAAGGACATTTTTATGAGACTTCTGCTTTAAATGTGTTTTAATGTCTCTGCGCTTGAAATTTTTGTTAGTTTTGTAGCTCAGGCTTTGTTTTGTTTTACCTATAACATAATAAAAAACTAAACCTTTTTGGAACTATACTAAGAATAATATGTTGTTTGCCTTTATATAAAATTTAGTTTATTATAGTAATATGCAACCACCTTTAAGAATTATTTAATATAAAATATTTCATACAATGACAGCTTATTCTTTTCCAGGCCCAATATTTGACTTGTCAAAATATGGTTATCCTATAATCAAAATTGGTACCTACAGATATAACCGAAGGAGCTCCTGTAGAGGGCCAAGAGCTCAATGGAGGTGCTCCATGTGGTCCAAAGGATGCCGGTCATCGATCATCACTTATAATGAAGAAATCATTTCAATGACAGGAAACGCCCATACTCACTGAAATGTTCATAGTATTATGTTATTAAGAATATGTTATGCAATTTAAAAGGGTCTTATTTTTATTAGGATTTTTCTTATGCCACGGCCGTTATAGTAAAAGTAATATTAAAAAAAAGGTAAAGTATTTTGTTTCTGTTACAAGTATGATACCTATAGTATAGTTTAGTCGTTAAAATTGTCTTAAGTTTATCTCAGTATATATATTTAATGAAAAACAATTTAATCAGATTCCCGCACACAGTGGTAAGAAAAGGGCACCTAATGTTAAGTCGACTCTGTTCCACAATGAGTGAGGAATGAAAATGTTAAGTATTATTTAAAAAATTATATTATTCATATATATATTACCAACCTATGTTTCTTGCGCCCTACTACGTGTTACTACAAGTTCTGGCATTAATTTTAACAAAGAAACCAAAAAAAAATCCATTTTATTTCTTGATATATAAATATAATAAATATATAATTTTGATTTTGTTGCAGGTGATCCATTTTTTACTGTATCCAAATATGGAAAACCTGTTATTCAATTAGGAAAGTATCGTTTCAATCGTCGTAGCTCCTGTAAGGGTGACCGTGTGCAGTGGCTTTGCACGAAATGGTCGGTGGGTTGTCGCGCGTCTGTTATTACTTTTGCAGATGAAATCCTTAAGATCAAAAACGACCACATACATTAAATGTTTCATCTATTTGTTTTTAATTTGAAGAATCATTTTTTTTGTTTTGTTTTATTTATAGCTTTCTAGTTGACGTATAAAAAACAATATCGTAGCGTTTGGATTTAAACCTACGTTTCTTAAAAACCGGTCGAGAGGCGCGAGTTCAAATCATACATTCCCATTTATTTGTTGACTTTTCTAAAAAATAAAGCCTTTCTCAAAAAAGCCGTTTATTTATTTTGTTGTAAGGTGGGACGTTTTACGTCTTTTTCATGTCTAAAAGTGAGCATGTTCTAGTTTTTTAAGGTAATGGATTTTTAAGTTTAGTTAAATTAAATTAATTCATTTAATAGGCCCCCAAAGTCATAATCAAAGAACAAAAGACAAAGTTATGTAGTGATATCATTTTTATTATTATATATTTAATAAACATATTTTAAAGAATTAAAGCACTGGTAGAAAATGAACTGCATGTCAGGGTAAAGTGTGATTGAATGAAAACTTCTATTGTGTTTCTGGAAATAATAAATATATGTGTTTTATTTTTTCGCTACTTTTTTTTTCTTGTTTTAGATTTATCGTTCGTTTGATGCAACAATGACGTAATTGCACTTTTTTTTTAAAGAAAGTTAATTGCTGAATGTAGCGGAAATATTTCATAAAGTACAAATATATATTTTACATAAATTGAATTTAAATAAAATTGTAAATATTTTATATGTAGAATTTATGATAGGTGTGGTTTTAAATTTTAAAATCCAAATATTTAACCATTTAATTAGAAAAAGTGCAACGACGGAATGGATGTATATTGAAGGATAAAGCAGCAAAACATGTTTCATTTTGATGTTATTTAACTATTTTTTTTTATAAGAATAATTAATATAGAATATTTTCAGGTCCACAGTTTACGTCAACAATAAATGGTAGGCCGGTACTGCAAATAGGATTTTACCGATATTACAGAAACAACCGGAGTCGAGGAAGGAAGGCCACGTGGTTCTGCTCCAAAAACAGCAGCAAACCAGGATGCAAGGCGTCCGTCATTGTGGTCGATGGTGTTATAATAGATGTCAAAAATGAACACAATCACTAGTCAATAAAGTTGAACGTGACATTTTTTTATACTTCATGTAAATAAAGAATATTTTGAAATAGATTTCTTAATTTTTTTTAAGGTCCTTTTTTTTGTTAAAATTTGCTTTAGAGGTAGGTTTGTTATATAGAAAATTGTTTATATAAATATGTCTTAAGAATGATTATTATTTTGTGACTGGCAAGTAAAATTTTAACTTTTTAAATAGTAATTGGAAAACCACTAAACCACTGTCGAACCTAAGCATAGCGTGCGATGCTAACAGAAAATATTTTAGTTCACAGATTTACTACAACACGATTCGGAAAACCAGCAATTCAAGTTGGGAAATATCGTTTCAATAAAAACAACCGTAGTAGTGGCTTGAGAGCGCTGTGGGTGTGTGGTAGAGTCAGCTCTGGATGCAGGGCGACTATCACAACGGTCAATGATATTATAGTGCGAGAAAAAACTATTCACAATCATTGAAACTAATTAAAAACCGGCCAAGTGCGAGTCGCATTTGCGTCGGGTACTGTAGTATGATCTTTTTAAAACCGGATAAATGTGTGTCGGACTCGCATAGCGAGGTTTCTGTATCAATTTCAGGATCGTATGCCAAGGGAAAGCACAATTTACAAAAGTTGACAAACTTAAATTTGCGGACGTATGCATTAATTTTGCCTGAAAAGAACTTCAATTATAAATTTGTAATGGTTTTTTTTTATGAAATACCTATAAATTATAACTTTATGGAGTTTTCATTTTATTCTTACTAGTAGGGCCATGGGAAGTACCCTGTAGGTTTTGATTATGCGGATGCTGATTATCTCTATATAGAATTCTGTTATAACGTTGCATAATGCTCGTATCCCTTGATTGCGTTGACTTGAGTTTTTCTGTGCTTCTAGTGACCGTGGACCAGAATATTTAATATTAATTTCAAATTGATACATTACGCGATCTTTAGATAAATGTTCTTGAAAGACCGACAACAAAGCGATCCATAAAAGTTTTCCGTTTTGTTGTTTAGAGGTACGCAACCCTAAAAATGGTAAAAAATCTCGTTGGTTGTATTTAAGGGATTAAATATTTATTATATTCCGTTTTTTAATATTTGTTGATATAGTAACAAAAGCAATAAATACATTATCTATGTAAATTTCAACTACCGTTCGTTCGTGAAGTATTGGCTGGTGGCAGATGGACATGTAGACAGCGAAGTCTTAGTAAATACCCTTTGGGAACGATAAATTACAAAATCTGTTGTAATTACTTGAAATCTGAGAAAAAAATTCAGCTTTTGTTTTATGTTTTTGGTATTAACATAGAGAAGAGTATTACTGGATTTAGTTTAATAATTTAGACATTTCAGAGTGTTACTATAGAACTGTAATTCATTATTTTTACTGTGAACAGATAAAAAAAATGCTCTTTTTTGGTTTAAAATTCTTGATTGTTGATTTCTATTATTATAAAGTCGTATTAGTACAATGCGTTTGTATTCTCTGGCTATTTGCGGTTTACAACTTAACAAAATCTCAACTCTCAATATCTTTGAATCTGTCAATAAATTGTGTTCACGTATGCTGAGAACCCAAGAAAATAAAAAAAAGAAAATATAATTTATTTCTAGTGCTATATATTTTTTTATGTATAGTGTAGTTGTTCTAACAATATACATATTATTAGTTATTCTATAATATATAACTGTACAATTTTTCAATTAAATAATTTCTACGTTGCTTAGTTTTTGTTTCTTTTTGATAATTAGAAATGTGCGTGATTTTCCACGTCGTGTCTACAAGAGCGTCTTATCAATATCGTTTTATAAAAAATCAGCTTCGCGTTGTATCCTGCACACAGTAGGGTAGGCTGAGGGAACCTAGTGTTAAGACTCACCGTTGCCCATTTTCCACCGAGTTCTGGAGGCACTGCGTGTTGAATGGTGGAACTCAACGCCACGCTTTGCCTCGACACCAGAGCGAAGAAATGTAAATATTAATGTAAGACCCACAACCAGTCGATTTTACAGTCACACTTTGTGCCCCTGCGTCACGACTGGCTTATATCGTTTTATGTATATCATTTTCTAAACATATACCTACTATTATTCTATTTATTTGAGTTCCGAACACTTTGCTGCAGCCCGTGGTCTTGTCTACTTGCGACCCCTGTACCTACTGTTTATAGTAGGTACAGGGTAACGTGTAATAGCGAAAATCCAAGATCTTAGTATATGTACTGTGAATTTACTTTTTTATATAAGATGCATGCATTTTTCAATTGCCAAACATTTATTAATACCATAAGGAATCATTCTGTGTATTAAAAGGTAATATATATTAACATCCAAACTATACATTTATTATTTTATACAGGGCCAATGTTCATGCAAACTAAAAAGGGCAAACCACTGCTCTTGCTCGGTGATTACAGGTTCAATTGTAAACACACGATGGGCCCTCGCACCTACTGGGTGTGCAACAAGGCGCCGCTGGGCTGTCGGGTCTCAATAGTTACGTACTCTAATGACATAATTGTAATAAAAAATGAGCATAACCATCCGTAATCATTTATTATTAATTAATAAAAAATGCATTTATTTTGTTACTTTGGTAAGCTGTCTTCTTGTTTATAAATACATATGTTATCACAACAATCACAACAAAACTAATTATATAATAGTTTTTATCTTATTTAGAGCTACTTTCATGTTACATTTAATTTTGATATTGATTATATAAAAAATATAGTACAAATAATATATAACATAATATAAACAAGTAGCTCATTCGAATACTCCAGTAGTCCAACACTAATCTATAAATTTATAAAATATCTGGTTTAATATTCTTTTATAAGTTAAACGTAATATTAAAAACTTATGTGGAATAAATATTTTAAATAAAAACAATGCGTTATGATATATTTTACCCCGTACAGAAATCTAAAAGATATTCAGAGCTATTTGTTTATTTCTATAAAAATATATTTACAATACAGGTAAATCAAGAATAAAAATATTTGTGTAAAAAATGGTTTTTAATTTTACTAATTTAATTTTTATTATTACATTGTTATTCTATGAATCTATTACAAGTTGTTCTATTAATAGTAATTTATTTTTTTAGATGAAGATCTTATATTCTCTATGTCTCGGTTCGGCAACCCTGTATTGATTATCGGCAAATATCGCTTTAACAGACGCAGTGACAAGAAAGGACCAGTGAGCAGCTGGGTTTGCGTGAAGAAGGACCATCGCTGTCGAGCAACTATAATGACCTTCGAAAATAATATTATAAAATATAATAATAAACATAATCATTAAATACAGGGTGGAAGTGTCAGCGCTCTTTTTACGGGAACATCGTATAGGGTAAAATATTTTAAAACCATACCTAAAGAAATTAATCAAGATACCTCAACAGTTTACACGTAGGATTCATTTCACGATGTTTATCCATACCTGTATTTCGTGTGACGCAGTTACACATAGATACCAATAACGTAAACAAATACTACTAAAGGTTCAACAACTTTGAACTTTGGAATGAGGTGTATGCGGCGGTTTCATTTGATAGGTTTATGTGTGCGTGCGTCGTTCTTGACAAATGGCGTTTTATATTACAACAATAATTTTATTATTTATTTTGTTTGAAAAAACCACTTTTTCATTTTGGGGAAAAAAAATAAATTGTATTAGGCTTATATAGGCAAGTTAAAATTGGTTTTATTTAAAGTGGTGCTGACACTTCCAACCTGTATATTATTAATGATATATTTATTATCTACATTTAAGTCTTTTTTGTTTGTTAAATAAAGAAAAAAATAATAACATTTTTTCTCCGACTGTATAAAAAAACCCTTTTAAAATTTAAGTAGTAGTAAGGTAAAAAGGGTTAAAGATTAGATTTTTTCCATTTTTAGGCTAGATTTTATTTAGCTTTATCAAGGTACGCTTCTACTGTCGTAACATACCGTTTCCCGCTTTCCGCCTGGATTTGAAACAATGCGTGTGCGTTTGTTTAACATATTAAATAAACAAAAAAAAACTATCAATATGGCTGCCCCTTATCGTAGACGCTCCAATAATGAGAATATAGATATTAAAAATGATTAAATTTTCAGAGCCTGTCATAATAAAAACGAATCGAGGCGGCTACAAGTTATATATGAACAATCACGTTTACTTAAGAAATCGAAGCTGGTGTGACGGACGCTCCGTATTCTGGGTGTGCCGGTACCGACGTAGCCGCGGTTGTAAAGCCACTATCTCTACTTTAGAGAGTTGTATCACTAAATTACACAATGTACACAATAATCATCCCACAAAAACAGATTTTAATTTGTGACGAATTCTGGTCTAACTATTGGGGCAGTATGCAGTAATTGAGTAATGATTGAGAAAAATAATCTGTTTTATTACAGTGTATATACATATAGGTATACTGTATGTTTATATGATCTTTAAGTTGCTAGTGAAAGAAAATCTACGTATGTTGATTTTAGGTTTTAAATGTATATAAAACGTTAATGTTTCTTATTTCGTTTTCCTTCAGGCAGGCAAGTGCATGTGCGTGTTAAAGTTGTTCTTGAGATATCAAATAAAAAATGTGAAAATTATATATTGTATATAAGTAATATATATATGCTGTATATATATGCGGATGTTTTATTAATTTGTGAATTTACAATATGAATGATTCTTTATTAAATTTTTATATACGTTAAAAAGATTGACTGAAATGACTTAAAATTCAACACATGATATTAAACAAATATATAAAATTAAGTGTGTTTGCTTGTTCTTAACAATATCAATAATAACATTTACTTAAAACCAATAATGACATTTAATTCTGTTACAATAGTTATGCAGACTGAAAGATTTGTTAATAACTAAATAACACTAAGTAAAGAAGTGATTATTTCAACAAAATAAAACAGATTTGTTCATAACGTTCTTTTTTACAGCGTTTTTTGGGTTTACCACCACAGGGAAACGTTGTTTAAATATAGGCAGCCATAGGTATACAGTACATCAGAATGAAGGCCCCAGGATAAGATGGAGATGCGTCAAGAAGACTTCAGGATGCACAGCATTCGTTACTACCATTGACAATGTCATAATAAGGGTGCGCCCAGCACATAACCATATAATATAAATATATAGAAAATAAATAATTACATCCATATAAGTAAGAGATATATGTACAGTATTCAAGAGAACCATGTTGATTATTATACTTCGTTTTACGGAGTTATGTAAAGATGTAGATAAACTCTCACTCGACGTTTTTTTTATTAATTTAAATTTGACAAACGGCGGTGTGAATGCATCACGCATAAAATATTTTTTAAATGGCCGATAGGTGGAGTATGGAAGTCTTTTAGTCTTCTGTAGTTCTGCCTAAACAGAAATAAAAATAAATAAATAAAAAAAAACGACAATTTTTTGTCGTAACTATAAAAATTAATTAATCTCATTATAGTACTCTATTTTGGGAACAGGTATAATAATACATTTTTCAAAATATTTTATTACTATAAATATTTTTGTATACTGGCAATGTATAGAAATAAGTAAACGGGTAAAAGAATTGTATATACTTTTAATTTTAGTTACTCTGTACCTTGAATGTTGATTATCTAAATCTATTGAGTGTATTATTATATATAAATTATATTTTTATTATTTATTTTTAAACACTTTTAAAGTGTTATTCCACACTTAGGAAAGAAAAATACTTATTAAAAAACGTATAAAAATTTTGAAAAAAAATTTTGTTCAAAATTTTTATACATTTTCTAAATAAGTATTATTATTATTTATTTATTAAAAAATGGCAGCACGTTGGCACGGTCAGTATCTATATACGTCTTACACGTAGGAAATATATTTCTTACATAGATGCTCTACCAAACACAGTACTATTTACTATAATCTTAAAATTTCTCTTTCTCTTCTTTCTTCTTTTTTCCTCTTTCTGCAACATCTTAAGAATCTGCAATAGTGTGTTGTGCAAAAAATATATTTTAAAATAATAAAAGAAAATAATTATTTAGTTCTATGTACAATTGTATATATCGTTATTGTAAATTTTGGTGAATTGATGTAAATTTTGAAGTTTTATTTAATGAATATACGATGTAAAACAAATTTTCTTGTCTTTTGTCTATTTTAAGCGTGTAAAAATTTGTTTTTACATTTATCACAATAAGAAGCTCAGGTTCAATCCTTCGTACTTTTATATGAACTTTTAATTTGTTTATATTTTCATTAAATTATTTATGTTTTATTTTTCATCATTATTTAAACTTAATTTTTCTCCCAAATAAGCTTAATGAAAATAAGTATAAATTATTTCTAATCCGAATAGTATACGTATATTTACAGTTTTTTCAATCGTTCGGTTCAATTATAATATAAAATTTATGTATATATCTATAATTATAATAAGTAAATGCAAAAGTTACAAAAAATCGGTACTTAAATCTGACATTTTTTCCAGATATTAAGTTCATGACGTCACTACGAGGTGGTCGAGTACTGACAGTAAACAATTATAAATATCATTCCGCAAGACGAGAACCCAGCGCGTCTTGCAGGCGGCTGTGGAGGTGCTGCAAGAGGAACTACGGCTGCAAAGCGACGGTCACTACGATCGAAGACGAATTAGTTAGTTTCAACTACTGCCACAACCATCCGGAAACGGAGAATGTGGAGTGATTTTTTTCTTATTTTATCCGTTTGTCTGTATTTTTTAACGATTCGATAGAATGTTGTTAATTTAATGTTATTCTACGCGAGAACCGAACCCGTAATTATCAGCTTTTAAGTGATATAAATATCATATTGTATACCATTTGAATATTATGTTTTATGTTAAGTAATTTTATTTGATTTTTATGATTAATTATTTTTTTTTATATTTTTTTTATAATAGTCGGTATGTAAGATATAATTTAAATATTTTATATTGAGGTAAGGTTTTATTTTAATCATAATTTATAAGTTACTCTTTTTATTTTACATTTTCTTTAGTTAGTAGTATGTTTAATTTTCATGTCATACATACTCTTTGCTTTTTTCCCGGGAATAATAATTGTAGACAGATAATGTTGATATTTTGTTTGAAATTTAAATATTTAAGTATAACACCATTTTTTTTAACATAATATATAAATATATTGTAAGTGGATCTATGAAATAAAAAGGATAAAAAAGCAAGAAACAGTGTATTCATATTATATTTATATTTCGGAGGCAGTCGAGGATGGGCATGGGCGGGTGTGTTATGGATTTGATTCCCATATTTAGGAGTGAATAGTTACTTAATAATATTTTTCATTTCTTCGCAAAGCCTAACGTTGACTTCCGTCACTCAACAATTCGGCGGAAAGTGGAGAACGTATTGTCTTAACACTAGGTTCCTTCGCCTACCCTGCTATATGCTGATATCCTGTATACCCGAATGAAGTTTATAAAATATTTCTTCGTCATTTGTGTACTTACTTAATGATTTACGAAAATCAGTTAAATTATATATTAAAAAAAAACATATCTAACAATTATATTTTTATTCTTAGCCACCAATGCTATTTATTAATGTTATTTTTATATAATTATCATATTACTTATGTTTAGTAATACTTACTAGATATCATAAATATGTATGGATATTTTATTAAATAAAATAAATGAAGCTGATTGCTTCACGCTGTATCCCGCACACAGCAGGATAGGCAGAGGGAATCTAGTGTTAAGACCACTCCGTTCCCCACTTTCCGTTAAGTTCTGGAGGCATTGCGTAGTGAGTGACGGAACTCAACGCCGCGCTTTGCCTCTACACCAGAGCGAAGAAAGAAATCGAGAGATGAAATATTTATTTTATTTATAAATAAATATTTCATCTCCTCGAGTCGCCCACTACCAGTAAATTTTACAGTCACACTTTGTGCCCCTGTGTCATATATATTATATTTAATTAAATCTGTATTATCAACATAAAATATTCTAATATAAATAATTAACCGTTGGGTTTTTTAAATAATTTTCAGATATTAGATTTAAGCAGACATATCGAGGTGGACGCGTTTTAATTATAAACGAATATACATATAATTGTTCGAAAAAAGATACTTTCACTTCTGCAAGGCTTCTATGGAGATGTAAGAAGAAAAATTATGGCTGTAAAGCAACTGTCACTACGTTTAATGATGAAATAGTCAATTTCAATTATAATCATAATCATTAAGAAATCATCAGATTCGTATTAATGGAGCCAATACTGAAATTAAAAAAATGTGATTTTCAATATATTTTCTAAGAGTTGTTAATACATATACTTTGAACATTTGTTTAAATAAAAAATCAGCAGCAGAGTATCTAATTAAAAATATATATTTTTTAAAGTTATGTTCCTGAATCGCCGTTTTGGTAGCTTCTGCAAAAATCTGTAAAGGTTTTGTAATAAATTTGTTATAGAAACAACAATCATATTTTTTTGATATTTTTTAAGTGTTATTCCACATTTACGAAAGATAAATTTCTAAATAAGTAATTAACTATCATAAATTTTTGAGGACGCATTCCTTTGGTAATGTCACGCTGTATTAATGTCCACTGTTCTATTCTGTTCTGTTCTTTAATTATTGCGTTCAGACCTTCCACTTGAGCATTCCGCGTGACTACTTTGCCAATGTTGCATTACATCTCTCTCTCTTTTTAACGTACAACCTCATTCGTGTGTTCTCCATACAGCGTGACATTGGCAAAGTGACAAGTGCACAACTGAAATAGGAGAGAATAGAACACTGCTGCATTGTATAGAAAACATACCAATGAGGCGCGTTGAGGGCGTTGCGATGTACGGCAAAAGGAGATAATTTTACACAATAGGAGAATGCGTGTTAAAAAGAGATCCAGTTAAGTCACGGTACATAGGTTCTCTATTTAATGTGAATTCTTGTGTATACAAGTGTAACTGGCTAGAAGCTATTAAAAAAATCAGCTTCACGCTGTATCCCGCACACAGCAGGGTAGGCAGAGAAAACCTAATGTTAAGACACTCCGTTCCCACTCTCCACCGTATTCTAAAGGCATTGCGTGTTGAGTGTCGGAATTCAACGCCGCAGAAGCTATTAAAATTTTATTATTATTGTTTATGTAATTAAAGATGTTTCATTTTCATATGTTTATTTATGTGTTTCTTTTATTTTAACTTCCAGTTGTTTTCATTTTAAATTCAATCACATCCAGAGTATAAATAAAATAAAATAAACAATATATTTTTTTTATTTCAGTTTACTATGATTTCACGAAAGTGGGTACAAGAGTTCTTATTATGAACGGAGAACGATATAACAAGCAGAGCACCAACGGCAACGGCAAGGTGTCTTGGAGATGCATCAAACGGAACTTGGGTTGTAAGAGTACTGTCTGGACCTTCCATGATGAAATAATAAAAATGAGAGACGATCACAATCATTGATAAACGTGATAAAAATATTTTACTTTTAAACGGTTGTGCTGCTTGCAAATGGATGGATTTTTTTCGAAATTTACGTAATTTTTATTGTCTCAACAATTGTAATATACAAAAATTGAATTCAATATAATTTATATATATTTGAAATCTCAAAATATCTCGTATCTTCAGCTTCACGCTGTATCCCGCACACAGCAGGGTAGGCAGAGGGAACCTAGTGTAAGACACTTGTATCTTAACCTATAAATATAGGTTTTAAATTAATATTGGTCTTGTATGTTACGCGCAGCCGTGTTGATTTGCCGTTTGGTTAAATATAAATATATAATTGTCTTTAATTTTATTTAAAGTCTTTTATTTTGACATTTTAAACAAACAGTCAAATACGTTTATATTAATCCTTTTTTTTGGGTTTTATTGAGTTGAGTTGGTCTTACCGAGATATAATTTTTTGTAAATATCAAATGTCTTGTATCCATAATGCTATTGAAAGTGTCTTATTAATAATTTTATGTATTTTTTAAATATTTTATTGGAGTTTGCATTTTTTTTTAACTTGTTTATTGGTTTAACTTAAACCTTGTTGATATATATACTAAGTATAACGATTCTCTTTTTACTATAAGATTTGCAGCAAATTGATTTCTATGGATTTGTACTTTTTGTCATTTTATTAATGTAAAAATTGTAAATTGAATATATTGTAATATATCTACGAATAGAAAATATTATATAAATTATTTAATTTAATTTTAGATAAATAGGTACCTCCACATAATATTTTTTTAAAAGTTACGAAATACTGAAGTGGTGTATGAATATATGTTTTATAAGCATTTAAAAACTTTTTTTCATCAGATTTTCTTATCAAAGGTATCTAAAATATAAAAAATATTGAAGTTTTACCTAAACAATAAGAAATTTATGTATTAATCTGACATTCATGAATTGTTTACAGTATACTTTAGTATAACTAGAGTGGGAGGTCGCGTTCTCATAGTAAATGGGGAGCGGTATCACAAACAGAACTGCACCGGCCAGAAGATATCTTGGAGGTGTACGAAAAGGAACATAGGATGTAAAAGCAGGATATGGACTGTAAATGATCATATAGTCAAATTTATTAATCGCCACGAACATTGATTACTGTTGTACTGGTTTTCTTAATGGTAAAAATATTGAATTTGCTCAGTTTAGCAGAAATATAGAATTAGGATTTTTTACTTAAGTTGTGAGTAGAAATGACTTAATTTTTCGTGGATTGACCTTCCAGGATCCATCATTTTATAGAGTGGAGAGCTTAGAGCTTCAAAGTACGTTCTATAAATAAATTGATGGTAGTTGTAGTTCTGTTAACAAATTATAGATAGACTTCGCTGACTTCGAAAAAACTTTAACATTGAAAACTTTTCTGTACAGTGCTATTTATTAATCATAATGTAATTGTAATGTCTGGCACATAATACAACATAATACAACGCGTAAAAAATTCGGTGGAAAGCGGGGGAACTTAAGTATCTTAAGGAAAAATAGAGCGTCTTAACACTAGGTTCCCCTGTTCCCCCTGCCTACTCTGCAATGACCTGATACATCGTGAAGCTAAAAAAAACATCGATAAGTGTGTAGAGCATCAGTGTTGGCCACGAACGACGAAACTGGAAACAATCATTTTTAGTCATAGTTTAGTTGAAACATAATATACATAATTTAATGAAATATATTTTTTAATATTTTTGTTTATTTTTGTTAAATTTATTTGGTGTTTAATGCTCTTTTTGAAGTGTAGGTCCAGATGTATATTAGTTGCTATTTTATATTAATAAAAAAATAAACTTTAATTTTTTTAATAATAATATATAAAATTATGTAAAAACTTACGAATAATGTGATATTTTGTTCTTTTTATATTTAAATAATTTATAATATTTTATAAGTTTTATTATTTTTCATAATAAATAAAGTTTTTATTTGCAGGCTTAAGATGCTGTAATAAAAGTTTATATATATCTATATGTTAAGCTTTAGTTATAAGATACTTAGCCATATTAAATTGTGATATAATGTAAGTTTTATAGTATTATAATATATGAAGTACGTAAATTTGTTTTTTAAAAACCACTAAAGTTGCTGCTGCTGCTGCTGCTGTGTGCGGGATACAGCGTGAAGCTGATTTAATTTAATAATTTTTTTCTATCTTGTATCACTAAATCTGATGGAAAACCGAATGATCAATTCTAGAGACTAAATAAATATGTACAAACATTATACACACTCAAGTTTGTTTTCATTTCATTGTAACAAGTTGATATCGAGCAAATGATAATTAATAATTATTTCTAATTATAACAAGCTAGTGTTTAGCTGTAATGGGATCTAGTCTTTAATTATACCTAAAATATTATTTGTATTTCAATTCTAATAAAATATATCCTTTTAGTGTTCAGGGTTCCAAGTCGAACCAAAAAAGGATTACTCATGATTAACGGGTTTACCTTCTCCGAGTACAGCCCAATGTTCTGGTACTGCACCAGAAAGAAAAGCAGGAACTGTCAAGCCAAGGCTCGCACAGATGGTTATGGAAAATTGAGATTTCTACAAGAGAATCATACGCATGAACCACCGAATTACCATATCACAGCAGCTGGACAGTTCATACTAATTTAATTAGATAGTAGGTGTTTAATTTGTGTTTTTATTTGGGGTACATCGAGACGTTATGTTCGAAAATTGATAAATTTTCGAAGTCCAGCGTTGAGTTACGAGTTGAGTTTCGAATTTGGGCAGTGGGCGATAGGAGTAGATTCGTAGATTTAACTAGCATTAAATCTCCACAAAATGTATTAAAAATAATTTATCCTAGATAGATTCTTCAATAATGGAGGGGCAAAAAGTTTATATTTAAACCTACAGTTACATAATTTCAATGTTGAGATAAAATATACTAAATAATATTAATTAAAACACTTTGCACCTACGTTTATAAATAATATTTTGCAAGTTTCTTAAACTTATTGTTATTTAAAGTTATCTTTTGGTACTCTAAATAATTTAAATTTTCAAAAGTACCTAAACTAATTAAATTTATTTATTTTGTTATAGAGCTCGATGTTATATATAAATTAGAGAATAACAATTTAATACAATTGATTTGTTTAAAATAGTTTCTACAAAAACACTAAAATTTTGTAACGTTTCATTTCATCCATTAAAATATGAACCTTATTTGGCTATTCACTTATGTAAATACAATCAATCGTACCTATTGGTGATAGTAAAAAATATAATATAATATGAATATATTCGTACTTTGAAATCATTTCTAAATATAACCTGTATTTCAGATATCGTTCAAGCCATACTAAGTGCGAGGTTCTGCAGAGAGTCAACTAATATATACATCGGAGGTCACAAGTTCTTTCGGCACTCCAGGTCACTCCTCGGCAATAGGATAAGATGGACGTGTGCAAAAAAACACAAATTGAAATGCAAGGCATCAGCTGTGACTATTGATGGTATAGTTGTATCCACCACAGGCCTTCATTCTCATAATTGATGTTTTTGGTTTTTTTTTAGTTCTTAATAACCTGGAAGATATTGGAATGCTTGTGACATTTGTGATATGTTCAGATATTTTTTAGGGATTTAGGATTTTTCTGTTAGTGGAACTGGAAAATCCTAAATCCCCAAAAAATATCTGGAGGTGACTTCTTGATTATATAAAAAAGCGGAGAGTTTTTAAAGGGCGTTTGCGTAATACGTAATGGATTTGGCATATAAATTGAGAGATGTAAATGTGCTGATATGTGAAGAGTCCAGTAAAGAAATAAAATTCACTTCAAAAATATATGGTCCTATTATGGAAACAGATAAAATTTCACAAGTCATTCAAATGCTTGCCAGGTATTTTAGATATCGTTATTTATGGTTGATAGCACAATTGCTATATTATTGGAATTTAAAAAAAATATAAATTGATATTAAAGTTTATTTTGTATATTTACTAAATTGTTGATAGAAAATTATAAATTGACTGTAGGTTTTAGAAAATAATAATAATTTTGAGCTTATAAACCCGACCAATCTTATTAATTGTATTTTATAATGTTGGTAACATCACATTGATTCGGTATATTTCTTGCATAATCTATGCTTTAATTTTTATTTACTTTGTATATTTATATAATAACTATTTATTTATTGATTTTTCCTTGGGTTATACGTTTAGTGACTGTACATAGCTGATTTGGACTTAATTAGTAACAAATTAGTAAGAAAGGACTGTTTCTCATCTTAGCGTTGTAAAACCCTTGTTGGTTCATTTATTTACTACTTTTTATAGCGGCGCGGGGTCCAGTCCTGCTATATTAAAATTCTTATACGTTTTTTAAAAATATTTTTCTATTATTTTTGTGGAATAACACTAAAAATATATTTTACAGTGTTATTCTCACATAAGTCAATGAAAATGTTTAGGAACGTTCGAATCTTCCAAAAGGCACGGATTCAAGTCCCGCTGCCCTGAAATTCTTACATTTAAATATTTTTTAATTTGGTTATTATAAATCGATACTATTTATTCAATGGTGGAGGTTTTTATAACATACTTATTTATTAAAAGTAGTTAATATTAGAAACAAAACTTGAACTATTGGATCTCCTGTTTGAAATTAATTATTATATAAAATTATTTGTATTCTGACAGTATTACATTCTGTCATATATTTATTGTTTCGCTGTATCCCTCACACAGCAGTGCTGATGGTAGGCAGAGGGAACTGGTAGCTAGTGTTAAGACACTCCGTTCCCCATTCAGACTCACTTCCTTCCGGTCCTCACTTTCCGCCGAATTCTTGAGGCTTTAGGGGTTGAGTGGCGGAACTAAACAATGAAAATATAAAATATTTCATTCTCTCGAGAGGATTGAACCCACAACCGTCGCTTATGTAGGTTTATACCCCGCTCCACTGCGGCCTCTAGCTAATGTTTAATAGGTAATTATATTGTAGAACGTATTTCATATTTAGATGCAATACCAATTATAGAATTGTGTATTAGTGTTATATTAAAAAAATATGACAATATTCGACTGAAATCTCAAAATTTAAACGTTTCAACGCTACGACGTAGTAGGTTTTTACTAAACTAATATATTTTTATACAATTTAAAAATAATTTTTAGTCAAATAAGCCTTAAACATTCCGTATTTTTTTTTGTTTCTATATATTATTATATTATAGTATTTTTATAATATTTAATTATAACATATTTAATAATGTTACCAAAGGAGCTTTTATTAATGTTCGGATCGGTGTTAAGATGTGGAATGCGACCAAAAAAAAAAAATTCAAAAATGTTGGTAATTTTAAATTTTTATATACATATTATGTGAATTAAAGTATTAATTTGTTTTTTAATAATGTTAATAGTATTATGCGTTATATGAATAGGGGTGATGCCTTTGAAATGGTTGTCTTTACAAAAGTTATGAGTGTATCTCAGATGAACTTACTTTTATATGGCAAGTTTGAATTACATTCAAACTATAGGATGAAAACCTAAAAAAGACCTTTTGTGGTCTCGATTACATATATATTTTAAATGAAACTATCTTAACAAGATTTATCAAGTATATAGTAGTATTCGTAGGTTAGTACCTCCGAATACTACTACCACAGATAACTGTAAGAAGTCAAGTTATTAAAAATATACTTTTGAATACAAAAATTAACGCAATTAATCTTGTTAAAACAGTTTCATTTAAAATATTTCATTTTTCATTTTTAAAATGTTTTTTTTTTTAAATGTTTTACTATTTATTTTTAATCGTCATCCTTATTCTGCATAGCTTTTCTTTTTGTTAAGTAGATTTATATACTAAATTATCTAATATTTTCAAATTAACACAGCAAATGTAATGTGCGTTGTTTTATTAAAATTCTGTTTTTAATATTCATACATTGATTTTTCTTTCATATTTTACCGTAATTGACTGTAATTTGATTACGTGTCTTGAGGCGCTACATTTTTTATTAAAATAATTAGGCATTTAATAGAAATCACAAAACATAACTTGCCTGATGAGCGGGGAAAGATACATAACTACCTCCCTGCCGCCGAATTTTCTAACCGCACAGTACGTCACAAGTTAAAATATCATCCATACCACCTGGATACGTGGTAATCCACTACTTTGCGGTTTCGTAGGAACTTCCTTCCACACGCTACGGAACTGTGGAATGGCCTACCCGCGGCAGTGTTTTCAGGTCAATATGACATGGGTACTTTCAAAAGGCGCGCCTATCTCCACCTTAAAGGCCGGCAACGCACCTGTAGCTCCTCTGGTGCTGCACGGGGTCGTAGGCGGCGGTTATCATTTGCCATCAGGTGACCCGAACGCTTATGCCTTGTCCTTTTCCAAAGAAAAAATGTCCTGACGCAACTGTAAAATGCAAATGAAATTGGCATCGAACCCACGACCATCACCCGCGGTCAAGTGTATTGTTACGCATATTGTTGTATATTTAACTTAATATAAACATGTATTTTATTATATTGCTGTATTTTTTTGTATGAAAAAATATATATTTTCTTAAGAATCTAATGACTTTTAAAATTTTCAGTTGTTGAGATAATCACTTTAGGCAATAAAAAGTCGGTGCTGCTCGATAAATACATATTCAGATATCAAAGGCAGTCGAAGCTTGGAAGTATTTGGCACTGCACGAAGTTCCACAGAGGATGCAAAACCAAAGTTCACATTAACGAAAACTCCGAGATCTTGGAACTGACTGGAACACATAATCATCCTCCTCCGAACATAGTAAAAACTTCTTCTGGATGTTATTTGAGGATAAGTTATGAATAATGTTTTTCGTCTTAATTCTTTCAGACTATGTCACAAAAGAAACTATAATCTATTATTATAATTTATTTCCGGCCATTTTTTTTTAAACACAACGTGCTGTGTAAGGGAACTGACCGCCATAGTTATAATAAATTACTGTTATTATAATAAATAATGAAAGAACTTTTTTATTTCTTTTTATTACTAATAAAAATATGTAACATCACCATCTAAGCTCATTAGAATATTATTATTTAAAAAAAATATAATAAGTTTTGTAATCCACAGCTGAAATAATAGAAATGATTCGAGGTTCGAAGCAATTGAAGGTCGGTGAATACACCTATAACAGATCGAAAGCAGCAAGAAATAACAATAAAAGATGGTATTGCTCCAGATATCATAACAATTGTAGAGCTTTCGTCGTTACGTCCAAGTCAGGAGAAGTTGTGGAATTAAACGACGAACATATACATCCTCCGCCGAAAATGTACAAAGTGCAAGGGAAATATATAAATATTAGATAGAATGTATTTGGCGTGTAGATTGTAAATGTATTGACGTATGTCATTTTGCATTAATAAATATAATTCTTGTGTTCGTGTGTTTGTCAGCATATTTCCCTCAAACAATTTTACTAATTTTGATGAAATTTTATATTTTATTAATTTTGGTTCTTATACTAAAATAATCACGACTGCATTGTAACCTATCGGCTCGAATTAAAACCTAGTGGTTTGAAAATATAATTCAAGCCGATAGGTTACGTTGAAATCGTGGTTGTTTTAGTATACTTGATAAACTATAAAAAAGCAAAAAATAAAATAAATATATAAATATATATATCCACTTCACGCTGTAGCCCGCACACAGCAGGGTAAGCAGAGGGAAACTAGCGTTAAAACACTCCGTTTCCCACTTTCCGCCGAATTCTAGAGACATTGCGTTTTGAGTGAATTCAACAAAAAAGTCAATGATTTTTTAACTTTTTTAAAGTGCACAGTTAGGAAAGAAAAATTAACTTATTTAGAAAACGTATAAAAATTTGAACGTAGCGGGTCTCGAACCTGGAAACAAAAATAAAAAAAAACTTCCAGGAAATAAGTAAAGTAAATGATAATATATAATTTAAAATATCGTATTTATTGTGACACTTCTTTTCCGAACAGGCCAACGTCTGCCAGAGTCCACTAATATTTTAATAACATTTCACATAGAGTTACAATATTTTAATAGAATTAATAGATTTTTTAAATTATGTATAGATATTTTAAGGTTAGCTGTTAATTTTTTTTTAATTTGCGAAGTAATACTTAACGTAAAGAAGAACATATAAAACCTTTACAAATAAACTTTACTAGATGTTAAGTATTATATCGGATTTTCAAAAATAAATCTATAGCTTTAAATATGTTAATTACAAAAACAATTAATTCTATTAAATCTATAAAAAAATCTTCACTCTACATGGACTTTTATTGTATAATTGTAAATTTTATGTTTTTTTATGCGGCTATTCTTATTAACTTTTAAATGTGGGAAGTACACCTGGATAGGGGAGCAACTCCAAACACGAGGGGTCCGCTTACCACTACCACTAACCGCTGACGCTCAAACCAACATGCAGTCATTTCGTGACCTCTAGCTTATTTTATCACTTCAAAGTCATGTAATACTAGTGTTTCTGCCGTGGTTTCGCCCGTTTTTTCTACGATAATATAATATTTATGTTTTTCTATTTCATTTTTCAACCCTCCCCTCGGATCGCTTTGTCAGTTAGTTAAAATCGCATTAAAATCCGTTGCGTAGTTAAAGAGTTTTGAGAAACTAGTTGTGCCATTTTTTTATTTAATAGTGATATTTTTTTATATCTGCAATGAATATTGTAAGTGTAAAACAATATTGTGATACAACCATAAATAAATATATCAAAGTAAGAAAATCTTTTATTCATGTGAAAAATATATATTAATAATAAGATATAGCGTCAAAATGATGTTTAATAACGAAATAATCACATTGCAGGTGAAATTATAACCTTGTCGAGAGGTAAAAGAATTTTAAAAGTATACAAATTCGCATACAATCGACAAGTATCCTCCAGGAACAATAATTACAGATGGTATTGTACCATGTATCATAGAGGGTGTAAGGCGTCTATTATAACCACACCGGATTACAGAGTGTTGGAGTTCGTAGCCCAGCACTGTCACCCGCCGCCGAGACTGTTCAGAACGCAAGCAGGAAACTACGTTTGTATATATTCGAAGATTAGTTATTAGTTAAGTCGTTGTTATTGGGCTTTTTTTTTGTTGTAATTGATCTTTTTTTATTTTATTAATTTGTGTTTAGTGTTTCTTGATATATTTAGGTATTTAAGAAATATTTGGGGATTTTATGAAAAGGGTTTTTGTTTGTATTTTATTTAATAAATATGTGCCAATGTATAATTTAAAGTAAGTGTACAATGATCTGATTTAAAAGAGTTAAACAAATTGAAAACAAAAAATGTTGTTGGTGTATCATTTATTTTTAGGGTTCCGTACCTCAAAAAGAAAAACGGCGCCATTATATGGACATTTGTTGTTGTTCGTTAGTCTGTCTGTCAAGACCGTTCGCTCAGCGGCTCGGTCTCGATCGAGACCGTTTATCGCGTGGAGCTTAAATTAATATAAAATGTCCAAGTTTACGGTTCCTTGGAGCACTGCACGCAATCAAGCTATATGAGCATTTATCCATTGTTTTTGCTGCATTTTATATGAAAATCGCAGAGTAATCAAACCCTATATAGTATTTCTCGTGGACCTATAGATATGAAATTTGGCACGAAGTAGTTAATTTTATACAAAATGTCAGTTTTGTAAAAAACTTCAGATTCACAAGTCAACTTTTACAAGTTGTACTTTCTGTTGACCAACTATCTTGAAATTCATACGGAACCTTCGGTGGGCGAGTCCGACTAGCACTTGACCAGATTTTTTCTTTGTACGCACGCAATAAGTGACTTTGAAATATGATAGAATATTTATAACGACGTCGAATGCTCATCAGAAATTATAAGTAGGAAATTTGGCTCTGCTTGAACTATTCACGTGTGTCTGCTCTATATTTATATTTCATAAATACTTTAATTTTACTTTAATTTTATAATATAAGTTTCTTGCCCCGGTTTCGTCCGATTGTATTAATATTTTATGTGTATCTTGACTCCTATGGAGCCTATAGTTAAAACTTTCACTACATTACATAACTGTGAAAATCGCATCCAAGTTTGTTAAGTAGTTCCTCTTGGTGCAAGCCTATAAATAGACAAACAGAATAATATAGATTTATTTAATAGAAAGGCAAGGCTGAATAATTAACCGCGCATATTGACTCTTAATTATATCCTAAATAGAAAGTAGTTAAAAAAAATGTTCTTTTTTAAAAATAATTTAGTTTGTTTTGTTAGTATAGTAATAGTACTATATTGACAAAAGAACGAAATCGAATGTACCTGTAGAGGTACATTGGGTAAGATGATATTCTTTTTTTTTGAGATAAAAAATGTTACTATCATACGTTTAATGACGTTGATAAATATTTAATATTTTTTATTTGATTTAGTATATTGTTTAAATTTATTAATAATTTTTGATCTATTTTTGTTCTGAATTTAAAAAATATATATATTAATTCTTGATCTAAATATTATTTTGAAATTGATATAACATTTTCACTTGCTTACAATAGTGTTATATAGTAAACGTACTTTATAATTTCACGTGTTTCATTTTCTAGAACACCGCATGTTCAATGGCAGAACTTAACGCCGTGTTTTCTTGATAGAGCGAGAAAACGGTGTTAACTAAACTGAACGAATATCTTTACTTACTAATAAGAAAATTATGTACGAAATTGTAAAATTAATGGAATGGTAAAATTTTTGAAAATAAGCTTTAATTATAACAGTAATACTTATTTATTTTGTAAGTAAAAACAATAAATTTACTGTTAAAATTAAATAGGACAAAAAAAAAATTAAGTACAATAAACATTATTAAACTAATAATATTGTTATACAAACTTTACAGGTGAATTAATAAAGATGTCAGGAAGTCAGTTGAAAGTTTTAAAAGTTAATGAATATACATATAATCGAGAGGTTGTTTCTAAAAAAAATCATCGAAGATGGTATTGTAGGATGTACCACAGAGGATGTAAGGCCACGGTTGTGGTTACCACTGAGCTTAAAGTGGTCGAGCACAATGGACAGCATTCCCACTCTCCTCCGAATTTATATAAAACAGTAAAAGGAGAATATGTTTGTATAAGATAATTTTGTGGTTTTTTTTTATTTAACACTACAGACACTTGGGCCGTACCCTTTTTTAATTTATTATTATATCTAATTTCATATGTATTAATTATAGAATAAGAAAATGTTGTTTTTAACTTTACAAAATTTTACTTAGATCTAAGGCGTTAAGCGAGTGTTTATATATAAATTGTGGTTTGTACTCGTTGTCCATGAAACTTACTTAAAATAGCTAATATAAGAAGTTTAAACTCTATATTGTGAAATTAAATATGGGGTAATAAATGCTGTACATATATTTTTTTTATTTTATCACACCTAACTGTTTCATAAGATTTTATCGAACTGCAATAGAATCTAAAAAAAAATAAGCTTTACTTATAATTCTTTATTTCTTATAATTAAACAAAAAGAAAGCATAGAAATACTATTAAATATTATATTAATAATTTCAATGAAACATTTCAGGAAAATTAATAAAAATGTCGGGAAGTCAGTCGAAAGCTTTGAAATTTAATCAGTACACCTACAATCGACAGATCATTTGTGAAAATAATTTTCGAAGGTGGTACTGTATGAGGTACCACACAGGGTGCACAGCCACAGTCGTGACTAACAGTGAACTCACGGTAGTCGAGTATAATGGATATCATTGTCACAAACCACCCATATACTTAAGATATGTTGACAGCAAAAACTGAATACGTATAGGTTTGTTTGTGTTAGATAATTAAATATATGATTGTGTATTAATTTTTAATTAGTTTAATTTAACATTTATTTTACTTTCTATGTTTGATTTAAGTACATTAGTTATTAATTAAAGTTTAATATTTAGGATATGAAGTTTTTTTTTCTATTCATATGATTTTATTAGATATATAGTAAAAGAAATATTTTTATTAGATTTTTTAAAGATTGTAATTTGAAATTGTTTACATTAACTTTCATGTATGTCGGACGGGAAAAAAAGTCCGAATTCAGCAACGTCTTGTATTTAATTGGATTCAATTTCTGCGCAATATATTTTTTCCAAAATTTTGTTACCAGTTAACTAAACTACTTAATGTATTTGTTAACTAAAACCAATAAATGGTCTTTTTTAAACTAAAACAGGTAAATTATATTTTATTTTTTCATAGCAATTTTCGAAACATCCCGTCGCGGCCATCCTGTTATAGTGTTTAATGGGCAACGGTTTATTCGCGATTACGAAACACACAACAAAATAAGATGGCGCTGTGTCAAAAGATCCTATGGGTGTCGAGCTTCCATCACTACTTTAGACAACGTTATTATCAGATATTTATCTCTTCATAATCATCATCTAGCCTAAACCTAAACCTTTTTAAATTACGACGATAAAATATCATTATATTTTCAAAGTTTTTAATCAGTTATTTTGTATAAAAAGTTTTATATGAAATTTTTAATTGTTGTAATGATAATAATAATGTTGTTGATGTTGTTGTTGTTGTTATTGTACATTACTATAAATATTTAGTTTAATTGTTCGGTTAAATGTGTGACGTATTTAAAAGGAATTGTTTAAATATCATAATCAACATATGTGTCTATGTAGAAAATAATAATAAGTTCTTTATTACTATTTTCTACATAGACACATATGTTGATTTGCAATAACTTCTTCAAAAGAAGTGATGTGATTTTTATGGATGCAATGCAATACGTTTTAATTTTTTTAATATAATTAAATTGATCTCATGTCAAATGGAGTGAAGAACGGCAGTAAATTACAAAATTAAACTTTCTAAAAGGATGTTCTTCAGTTTATATCCACCTAGATTTTTAAGTAAATTGTAAATATAATATTTAACTTAAGTTGATTTACTTTCATATAAAATCATCTCTTGTTGTTAATATCTTTGAAGTGTCGCGCTACGTTCAAATTTTTATACGTTTTCTAAAAAAATATTCGTCCCTTATTATTATTCATTTGCAAATATCAACATGGACCACTGTTAGATATATTTATTTCCATAGCACCCCTTGCCTTCCAGAAAAAATAATAAGGGGTTGAAATATAATAGCTATCGATGAATAAGGGTCGAGTGCTCCATATCATTGAAATAGGTATTTTAATAAAAATATTTCTGACACAGAATGCTTAAAGACGAATGTTCTAAATTCTAATAAATGATACACAATTACTTTTTGCCTTTCTTTCAATTTCTACTTATGTGTTTTATTAGTTTTAAAGGAATTAATATTATGTTATACGTTCATATAAATTATAAAAATATTATTACAATTGAGTGTCTATAATATTTTTTTATATTTTAGATGCTGAAGCTATATTTGGTATGACCAGTCGAGGACATCCAGTCATCCAGATGGGGATACACAGATTTCTAAAGGACTACACGAACACTAATAACAAAACAAGATGGCGTTGTACGAAGAAAAATTTTGGATGTAAAGCGTCTTTAATGACGATCGACAATTCAATCGTTAAAGTTTCAGGTTTTCATAACCATTAAATTAAGGAAATAACATTTGAAATACTAGGTGTATTTTACTAGTATTTTTTGTTTTATCTTGTTTGGTCGAATAAATTAATTTAATATTTTTTTTAGCTTCACGATGTATTCCTATATACAGGCTAGGCAGAGGAAGCCTGGTGTTAAGACATTCCGTTCCCATTAAGACTCTTCCGTTCCCATTAAGACTGTTCCGTTGCTCTTTTTCCGCAGAATTCTCGGGGCGTTACGTATTAAGTGGCGGAACTCAACGTCGTGTTTTGCCTTGTTACTAGAGCGAGGAAATGAAAAATATTAATATTTCATTACCTCGAGTTGGAATCGAACCCACAATCGTCGCGTTTATATATTTTTTTATTTTTTGTTTGCACATTTCTGCCCCTAACCCACGTCGGCCTATAAATACATAATTTATTTTATATTTATATTAATAAAGTAATTTAGATAAGCATATTTAATAATAATAATAATATAAAATCATTTTAATTATACATTTTTACAGTTGAAACAGCTAGCTAGTTTTGTAGGTTTTGCTAGATTTTTGTGAGGTTCTAATTATAGTTCTACTTATAGACATTTCCGATGGTTAGCATATATTATGTTAACCTCTTATATATAATAGGAGTATTTCACTATAAGTATGTTAGATAAATTTTAGGTATGTATAGTACATAACATTTTATTACGTTTCTATTTTATTGCACCTTTAATATTAAAAGAGGGTATTAATTTAATTAATATTTATTTTTATGTATGACGATGATCGAAGTTTTAAATCTGATTTGTATTGTTTTAAATTTATATCAAACGAGCAATAATTGTAATTTATTTATTTAATTAGTTTTAAGTAAACAATTTTAGGATTAGAAATAAATTAAATATATTAAATCAATGTTCTATAATTTTTCTCTAAAAATATATGTGAAATAGTCATATTTTTGTATTAAACAAGTAACTATTACAAATATATATTTTCCAGTATATTTCATAAGGACCTCTCGCGGCCGCCCTGCGATTCTGTTTAACCATATCAAGTACTTCTTAGCATCTGAGATCAACAATAAATCGAGATGGCGTTGTTATCAAAGAACGAGAGGGTGTAAGTCCGCCATCACCACAGTGGATGGAATACTTGTTAAATATATAGATAATCATAATCATGAATAGGGACAGTGTTTCGTTATTCGTATTGTTTTCGTTGGCGTATCCAGATATATTTTCCAGGGGAAGCCTAGACTTGAGTTTGAGACTTGAGTTTTGGCCTTATATTTTGGTGTAATTTTTTTTTATATTTTAGGCTGGGCACCAGACTGTTCTGGGGTAGGCACGGCCCACCCGACCCTCCCGGTCCCCCCATTTCTTACGCCCATTATTATTGTAATTTAATATAATTAAATGTGTTTAATAATAAATACATATATGTGTTCAATGTTCATATTGTAATTATTTATCTGAATTATTTATTGCAACCGTAAAACAACTAAAATATTTTTATTATAAAATATATTGAATAGGTACGTAGTGAGGCTAATTGATTTGTTTGTTACAGTAACATTCGTCGAAAATAATAATGGGAAACAGTTGGCTGTATACGACGGCTATACGTATTACTCCTGTGACAGATACAGGGTGCTCCCTTGCAGCATGTGGAGGTGCACCAAGGGCTACCCCTGCAAGGCCAGGTTCAAAGCGACGAGCGATGGCGAAGTGATAAGAATAACGTCGCTGGTGCACAACCATGAACCACCCCGAATCGAAATCCACAATGGTAAATTGAAAAAGGTCTCAAAAAAGGAAACGCTAGCAAAGAATATCTTGACTACTAATAACTATTATTGTTAGTAGTTAAGTTATTTTCTGATGTTCAGTTTATTTTTAAGCACGAGGATTGATATTCTCTTTTTGCCAAATGCCGTGTAGATTTGTAATGTTGTATTGTATAGTGTTATTTTTGTTTTTTTTTATTAAGTTTAATGCGATTCGTGAGTGATTTATTGAGTGTAGGGATGTATTAAAATGGTAAGCAAGGGAGAGCTTTTTTTTTGTTATTTAGTTAACTTATATACCTCTCAAAGTAAGAAATATAAATCAAAATTGTAGAGGTAGATATATGCAAGCTTTACTGAGTAAAAATAAAATTTTAAAAAAGCTACTGTTTACATGTATGTTCAAGTATATACAGTATTTAAAATTTATTTTTATTTAGTATAAAAGGAGAAGTTGCTCTAATTTTTTACTTTTGCTGTTGGGTGGTGATTTTGTTTTTTTTTTAAGTTTATCTAATTCTAAGTTTTTTTGTTGTCCCCAAAAGTTGCCAAAATGAGCTGCTGAATTATAGTATCTGGACGCACTGCGTGTTGAGGGGCGGTTAGGTGTGGCGCCGGGACATGAAGTGTGACTGTAAACGCAATTGGTTGTGGATTCGATTCCCACTCGAGGATGAAATATTTATTTAAATTTATATTTTCATTTCTAGTGTCGAGGCAAAATCACGGCGTTGAGTTATGCCACATAACACGCAATGTCTTCAGAATTCGGCAGAAAGTGGGGAACGGAGTGTGTTACACTAGCTTCCCTCCTGCTGCGTGCGGGATACAGCGTGAAGCTGATTTTTTTTTCTCTCTTAGTGTTCTCTGTTCTCTTTTACTAACAATTTTAAATTTCAATTTTCTAAGTCCAGTAGTCGCTTGCGCGTTGTTTATCAGCCGCTCAAAAACGGAAGAGATTTATATAATCTTTATAAGATTAATATCGCGACCGCTTACATTACACTAATATCATATGCATGTATTACGCATGTATTACTCATTTATTCAAGGTCGGTTTTTGTCAATTAGTGGAAACCGCATTAAATTTTGTTACGTATTTTGCAAGAATGGGATCTAAATAGGCGGGAAGCTACTTTTTTCTATCTAAATATTCATATTTAAAAAATATTCTATGAAAAAATACTCTAAAATCAACAAATTACATTTAAATAAAGTTCTTAGATTTTAAGGAGAAAAAGGTATGAAAGGGTCGTGTTACTTATATTTTTTAATTATTACCATCACTCAATATGGGCGGAAAGTGGGGAACGGAAGTGTCTTAACACTAGATTATCTGGTTCCCTCTGCTCACCCTTTTATGTGCGCGATACAGCGTGAAGTTAAATATTAGAAGTGGTATTTTAAGATGTATGTAGTTTTTTTTTATAAAATGTAAAAAAGTTCAAAGGCTTTAATTTCAACAAAAATGTTTATATAAATTACGTTTATTTTTGTATGTTTTGTAATATATTGTTAGGTTACATTTTTTGATTTTTGAAAGTAATATACACATAAAAAATATTGCTTATTTTATTATTCACATTATTGAACGCTGTATAAAATCTATTTACAAAAATTATATAGTATTAGGTTAAAAAAAAAATATAAAAATTGTCGGTAAACCTTTTTAGTTACTAATGTTAGGTTACCTAGTTAAAAGGGTAACTGACACATTTTTAAACTAAAGTAATAATATCTAAGAAATTTTGATTCGATAATTTGATATAATTATAATTTAGTTAGAGATATCATGCTGCAATTTTAATTTCATTTGGATATTTCTTTCACAAATTTTGAGGCTCAGACGTACAAATAAGTATATATGACATTTCTATATATCATTTTTTACTTCCAACGTTTCACATTCATTTACTAAACCTACCTTCTGATCTAATTTAAACTTTAATATTTACAATGTATGATTTTCTTTAATTTACAGTATTATACTTTCCCAACCAAGCCGGGAAACAAACTGCGCTTCTGTTCGGCTATAGTTTTTATTACGACGGTAGAAGAAAAAAAACCGACGTCTGGCAATGTACTAGATCTGGGAAGTGTAATGCTAGGTTCATCACTACGAAAAATAAAAAGATCATACGCTGGAACACAATGCACAGCCATCCGCCACCAAATTATAGAATTATTGATGGATATTATGTTAAATTGTAAATATTTGTATAAATTTGTGATAAAATAAATGATGAGATTGTTTTAATTTTTTTAGCGTCACCTTTTGGAGGCAGAGGCTTAGTGTTAAGACACTCCTCGTCCCCTATTTTCCGCCAAATTCTGGAGGCATTTTTCTTATTGCTTTAATTATTTTAAAAGCTTTATTTTTGTATTTAATGTTAGAAGTGATGTTTTTATTAAAAATATAAAATTGTTTTTAAAATTTTTGTGACAAATATATACGAGTATATATTATGGCTGTTATAAATAATAGTTATAATGTTGTAACAAGACTTTTATACTGTTATAACACTATAACAGTCTTGTTAATTATCTCTTAATTTTATTAGGAGAACGTAACCAATTAAAACTAAAAAATTTTGACATATTTTTAATAATAATAATAATTTATTTAATTAAGACTTGGTCCACTTGTTAGTTACATTTAAATTTTTTTGATATATTATTATTATTTAAAATATATGATTATGAAATCAATATTCTATGTGCTTTAAACTTTTTTCCTTGCAGTTGTTTTCGTACGTAACAGAAGTGGCAAAAATTTGGCTATCTATGGGGGCTATACGTTTTACTGCGGAGCCCAATATACCAGGACTAAATTATGGCGGTGCACCCGATGGGGTTCCTGCAAAGCCAGGTTCATCATGACTAGTGACGGCGAAATGATCACAGCTCACTTGGAACATACGCATAAAAAACCCACTTATCTCATACATGACGGCGTATACTACAAAATTTAATAAAATAAAATTCTTACGTTTACATTTTTTGTTAATTTATATTAAAGTGGATGTTCACATTGTGAAAATAAACAGCTGTCCAAATTTCACGTTTCTACCATCAGTTCGGTTACGGCTTTGCGTGCGTCTATACCTCAGTCAGAGGGAACTTCTCCTTTTATGTATATAAATACTTGATTTGAGGCAAATATGTTGATTTTTTTGTTATTAATATTAAAAATTAGAATTACGTTTTTAAAATATTCTCAAATGCCTGTCTGACTTTATTATAATCATATTTTTTCAACCACTGTAACGATTTTTTTTCCATAGATATTTTTTACAATGTTATTGTTTGTGGCTGCCATGTAAGATGCCATTTATATTAATTTTGCGAATGTCGAAGAACAAGAGTTATTTTATGACGTCATCCCTTGATAATGTTAAGGTAGTGATTGTGAATTTGAGATCATCTTAAATGTTAATTTAAATTGATATAATTATTTTACATGAACACTGAAATGAATTTCAATATTTTTTTCCTTTAAAACACGACATGGTAGGTACCTAAAGAAATATTTGACAACAATATATACGTACATATATGTATATGATATAATTATATTACCGATAGGTACTCGAGAAAATAATTAAGTCTTAATAAAAGTACCAGACTTTTTCGCTATATTTTGTTTTATCGATTTTGATGAACTCGTAATTCTCAAAGGTCCTTCTAAATTTCAAAATTTCTAGTCAAAGTAAAATATCATTTTAATAGTTTTATTTATTTATGAAACTTAGTAGTGACGAAATGTTGTCCTTTGAAATATATAATTGTACTACGTACCTCTATTATTTACTTTACCCTGGTATGCTGAAATAAGTGATACTTTAAATAATAGTACGGCTGATCTAAAACAATAAAAAAGACATATTTGTCTTTATTCAGAGTAAAATGATCAGGTAAACTTTTAATATATTACATAAATAATGAATTTTTTCCATGTTATATGACATTTTGGTATATAATATTTTTCGATATTTAGTTTTCTTTGTTCAACTCACAAATTACTAGAATATATTTTTTACGTCCATGTTTTTACATTAAAAATCAATATTCCAGCAACTGAAGACTTTTTATTGTTTGCAGTTCTCTTCGTTCATAACAGAAGTGGCAAAAAATTGGCTATCTATGGTGGGCATAGCTTTTACTGTGGGGCGCGATGTATGAAGACTTCGATATGGAGATGCACCCGATGGGGCCCCTGTAAAGCCAGGTTCATCATGGCCAGCGATGGCGAAATGGTGACAGCCCACTTGGACCACGTCCACAAACCGCCTATTTACGTTATACGTGACGGCGTGTACTATAAAGTTAGATAAAATCCTTGATTTCAGGCAATTCCAGTCTTGAGATTCATTGTAAAATTATTTAATCGTGAATGTTTTACAATTGTAATTATTTTTATGTTGTTATTAAATGTCTATTTCTTTCAAAAGTTCGATTCCAACTCAAAGAAATGAATTATTATTAATTAATATTTTCATTTCTTCACTCTGGATCCAAGGCAGAAAGCCTTGCGTTGAGTTCCGCCACTCAACACTCAATGCCTCGAAAATTCATCGGAAAGTTGGAGAAATATAGAATCCGTTACGTTCCTGATCGACTGTCGGGGGGTAAGTTATTTTCCTTTGATGATTCAGAAGCAGTTGCAAAAGTGTATGTGTTAAACACTTACTTAGTCACAAAATTGTATGTAGGTACTTATATAAATAATTGTTACTTAATTCACTGTAATTATAAATATAAAATAATGTAAGTATAGTAATAAGTTATCACAAATTTTTATTTAGTCAAAAAATTATAAGTAATTATTATATATTTTTTTATTTTTACTTCTCAATTTCACTGTAGAAACTACCTAAGGAATATTAAATACTAGCCACCCATAGGTGGCTTCGCCCTTCGCTTCGGCTTTAATCTTATTGTTATATTATAAATAAATTATACATTATTTTACATACATTATAGGCTATGTGTTATTCCGATATATAAGTTATATTACTGTTAAGTTTTATCAGAATCCGTTCGGTAGTTTTTGCTTGAAAGTGGAACAAACACAAAATTTGTGGACAATATTCGTAGGAAGGATTTTTTTACCTTTAAAATGTCATCGTTTCTTCTTCGAAAAAAACGTAAACAAAACCCTTTTATAAATTTTAATTAATTCGTATTTAAAAACGCTTTCTCAATAGTATTCAGTATTAATCTCCTAGATTATTTAATATAAAATAGAGATAACACAAATATTTCATATATTTAAAACAATAGGATTTAGGATATATAGATTTTAAATTCCTTCTATACTTAAAATACTAGCATTATTTACGGTTTTCCTAAGTGAAATTCGATTATTTCGTAAAGTAATCGAATTTTCAAATAAAACTTTTTATGGAACGTTTATTTTAACACTTAGAAAAAGTCTTAAGACGTAATAGGCATCTAGTACATAAACTTGCCATTTTTGTTAATTTAAATTATATTAAACATTTATATGATAATTTATATGTGCTTTTGGAAGGTACATTTTCCTTTAGTTATATGATAAAGAGTTTTATAGTACAATTTCTAAATTTTTCAATTATTATTATCTCTTTAATTTTTTTTAGTTTAAATATGATCAATATTTTTCTCAATTCATTTCGATAGTTTAATCATTATTATAATAATATAATAATAAATTATAATTCCAGTTACATTTGTGAATAATTTGGCCGGTAAACCGATGGCAATCGTGAACGGATACACTTACTACTTCTCCTCCAAGACTAAGGTGTCAGTCAACTGGCGGTGTACCAAAGGGAGGCCTTGCAAGGCCCGATTCGCTACGAGGGAGCAGGAGTTCCTCCGGGGGTACACCGAGCACACCCATGGACCACCGCGTTTTGTTATACGTAACGGTTTATTACTTAAAGTTTGATAATTATCATTATTTTTATTAATGTAATTAATTTAATTATATAATATCTGGTTTTTTTTCTTGATTTGTTACGATTGTTCGAGGATATATTTTTTTAAGTAAATGATGAGGCCAGTCGTGGCGTACGAGGATATAAACGTGCGACAGTGGTTTCGGGTCACACTAAAGAAAATGAAATATTTAATATTTTCATTTCATCGCTTTCGTAACGAGACAACGCGCGGCGTTGAGTTTCGCCACTCTGTTGAGTGGCGGAACGCAATGCCTCCAGAATCCAGCCTAAAGTGGAGAACGGAAGTGTTCCAAGTGTGTGAACGGTTCCCTCTGCCTACCCTGCTATGTGCGGGATACAGCTTGACACAAAAAAAATAATATAGATATATATGTGATATTTTTTATAACTCATTTAGTACCGCTTCATGCTTTTGCCCCTTTAGCCGGGTATTGTGTTCAGAGAGAATCTAGCTGGCATCTTGATTTTTGACACTCCGTCCTCCAATTTCCACCAAAATTCGGGGCAGGGTTTGTGGAGTGGTGAAACGCAATGTCGCGTCGTATATATTAATTTTTATGTTATTCTGTAAATAAAATAAAACAATTATTAGATAATATAATTTTTGTTAGACACTGTTTTTGTTACTGAAATTGATATAATATTTTTTTAACAAATTGTCTTTAATATAATTGGACATCGATTATGTTTTTGTATTTTTATTTAATTTACTTGATTTTTTTTAATTTACTTTAAATTAAACTGTAAGTATTTATTTAAGATTTACAAAATTTGATTAGATGTTAAAGTTTTGTAGTTCGCAAATGAAAATAAAATTGCGTTTCAGTTCGCTGGGTACGCAATAGGCGAGGCAAGATGCTTGGACTTGTCGATGGATTCACATTTTACAGTAACACAAAGAATATATCCTCCATACTGTGGAGATGCTGCAGGAGCGGTCAGTGCAAAGCTCGTCTCGTAACCACTTATGATCTCGTGATCGTCAGATGCAATCTGGATCATAACCACCAACCACCTAACTATATTATAAAAGATGGGATATATTTCAAACTTTAAATATCTTTTTTTGTATTTATGTTTTGGGTTATTGTATTATATGCTTAATAAAATACATATGTGCAAAGTTAATGTCATTAGAAAGGTTAAATTATGTCTCTGAGTACGGTTCTGTTGATTATTTAAAGTTCACGAAACACAGCCTTTCACATATGTAACAGGGTAGGCAGAGGGAATCTGGTGTTAAGATACTTCGTTCCTCACATACCACCCAATTTTTTAAGACAAACTTTGAGTGGCTAAACTCAACGCCGCGCTTTGTCTTGTTACCAGTACAAGGAGATGAAAAGTGTTTCATTCCATAATCGTCGTGTTCAAACACAGATGCTATGTCGCATCGCAACATATATGTAGGCATTCATGATACTTTCTTCCTAGCGGAGAAGTCTAAGAGAAAGAAGCCCCAATTGCTGGTCCATTGTCCACTGTCATCAACTCCTTCATACATGCGCTCCGAGAGGTCTTCATGTTTGTAACCATAGTTATGTTAGTATTTATTTACTATTAAACTAGTATGTCATTTAATAGTGTTATTTATGTATATATAATATTCATGCATAATAAAATCAGCTTTAAGATAGATTTTTGTTTAGCTTTTCAATTCGAGTAATGGTGTCGTCCACTGGTCCAATTTTCTTTGCAAGACAGGTATATAAATATAGTTTATAAGGTAACATTCAAGACAAAAATATGTCCAGACAGTCAATATCTACTCGCGACCTCAAGCACAGTATCCTTAACTTGTGTAAATTAGATATTTTCTTATATATACATATAATAAACATATAATTGATTGCATGTTCATTTAATTTTGATTAATTCTCCGTATGAAACATACATGAGAAATATTTATATTATTGAGGACATTTATCTAGGACCCAAAACAATGATTTTGAAAATGTTTCTGTTTTTCTCTGCTAATTTCAAAAATGGCTTAACCTATTTAAGTGCAATTTTCACTATTGTATTTTGGCAAACTTCCCTTAACATTTAGTGTTTATTTAAATATAATCGGTTGATAATTAATAATGTTGATACTTTCAGATGAAGTTGAGGTCACAACTAGTACATTGATATAAATTGTGCAACTTTAACTTAACTTAACTTACTTAACTTAGCTTCACGCTTTATCCCTTGCGGGGTAGTCAGAGAGAACGGAGCGCCAAACGCTACGGTCTCTACATACCTCTTTCTCCTCGTCCACTGTCATCAACCTCTTCATACATGCCCTTCGGGGGGTCCTCACTGCTTTTTACGTGACCTTCCTCCAGTATCTTTGATACTGTGTTTTCGAAGGTCAACCCTACCTCTCTTACCGACTTTGCAACTTTACTTAACCTATATTTTACTTACGTTATTATATCAATAATCACAATACATTTTACAGTACAAGTGGTGATAAACAGCGTGGGTCGTAAGAAAATAGCTGTTCTAAACGGTTACACATACTACTGTGCGACGGTGTGCGCCAGCACCATAGCCTGGAGGTGTACCCGAGGGAAGCATTGTAAAGCAAGAATTGTAACAACAAAGAAAATGGATACTGTGGTCAGATGCAAAGAGTGTCACGGACACCCCGCGCCACATTTTTATATAATTGACGGTGTGCTGTATAGGTGAAGGTATACTGATAGAAAAATTTTGATGTAAAAAGTTATGGAAAAGAAACTGTTAATAGAATATTGTTGATAGAATAATAAATTATTTTTTTTACCAATTTTCTGTATTTTTAACCGATTTCCGTAAGGAGGAGGTTATCAATTCGTATTGTTGTTGTTTGTTTTGTTGTTTGTTACCTCAGATCTTTTGACAGGATCTGATTTTGATGATTCTTTTTTTATTTGAAAGCTGGTGCTTCTCGCATATTCCCAATATAATTTGAATTATGTGTGTACGCGACATCAATGTTACGCCAACTGATTTCGATGATTCTTTTTTTTATTGGATCTTTTTCTTCTGATTCTTTTGACTCTTTTGATTATTTTTTTATTTTATGATACACGTCAAGTATAGTTTTATGAGAGCTTGGTTAGGTTCTTATTATGGGTTCCCGTTGAAATTGAAGAAGTCGGTTTTTTTTGTTTAAAAGTTATAATTACTTTGTAATATATTGAATGATGAAATATGTGATCATTATTATTTGATATAAGTAATAAATTATTTTTGTGAATATTATTTGTATCTATATATTTTAGGTGTATCTGCTACATTAGTCCAATTTTTGCTGTAAAAAACTCAAGATTCAGACTTAACTAACGTCCATAGCGGTTAGTTGTAAAACAATAAATAAATAATAAACCATTTTTGGATTCCATTGAAATAATTTCGTCGCATTTATATTAATCACAATATATTTTTGTTATAGTAACTATAGCGCATAACGTATCCGGACGCCAAATAGCTATCATCAACGGCTACACGTACTACTGTGCGAAGGTCAATCTCCACACCATAGCCTGGAGGTGCACGAGGGGCAATGTTTGCAAGTCCCGCTTCATCACTGACATGTACATGAATATTGTAAAAAAATCACAGCTAAATCACACACACAAATCTTCGCCATATTATTTAAAAGATGGTTGTTATTATAGAACTTAGTTAATTATATAGTGAAATATTGTATGATAAATCGAATCTCTGTGTAGTTTTGTGTACTATACTTTAAGAGACAAAGCGGTGGACTTAGTTCCGAAAATCAACGCGAAATGTCTCGAAAATTGGACGTAAAATGGACCCAGTGTCCTAACACAAGATCTGCCTACCTTATCGGAAAAGTCACTTTGATAATAAAAACGTAATGTATTACTTAATGTAATGAGATTATTATCAGATAAGGTTAGTTAATTATAAAATAATTTATTGTATTTGCATAAAATGAACAAATTATAAATAATTAGGTAATAAACTATTTAATAAAGTTCATTACAGCTTCTTAATTTTATCTTCTTTTTATCGTTGTACCTCTTTTTGCTTTAAATAAATTGTAAAATTTACTATAATAATTTATTATTTAATAATAAAAACATTATTTCTAATTATATCTTTTATACAATACTTACTGTCTTTATAAATACCCTAGGTTTCAAATCGTTATATTATAAGTTTTGTTGATAGAAGGAAGGCAGATTGACTGAATTATTTATATTATTATTGATGGTTGATATTACCCTTCAACATTTTACGTCCTAGATATTAAAAATAAAATGGAGTAAAATTTTATTATGTTATTTTATAATATTATTTTCAGTATTATATTTTACGATCTCGTCTTATTAAATTTGAAATAATATAAAAAAATAAAAATTTAAAAACCCACCGACAAAAAATACTCTTTTGCTTCCATCCTTTCATCACCCAGAAGCGAGCTGACGGTCATTGGCTAAGAACATTCTCAATTAAGTCATCAAATCATGAATCATGTGATTATAAATTTATAACACCTCGCTGCTTGCTTCACTATCATAAATGAGAAATAAAATTTCTCCAAAAATTCCAGTCCAGTATGTATCCTTGTATAATTAAAGTAACTTTTTCTATACCAAAATCGAATACCTGTACAAAGGGTAAAACGAAAGTAGAATTATAAAAGAAAGTGATAGTTTCAGCTAGCGGGTTCTTACATTACTTCGGCACGATGAAATATAATATAACAATTAACTTTTATACGAATATCTAATTGGTTTTATTTTCCATATATATATGGAATTTCTTCTTATATATAATAGAGTATGCAATGCCGACTCTATAATATGAATTTTGAAAAAATTATGAAAAAATTAATTTAATCTTTCAGTTTCAGTTCAATGGGTGAAAAGTAAAAACGGAAAACGTATTGCCCTGATAGATGGCCATAATTATTACATGACAGGCGGAAGTAACAGTACCCTGAGTTGGAGATGCACAAGAGTTCACCAGTGCAAGGCGAGGTTTACCACCACACGAAATTTGAAGATTATAAGGAAAAATTTGAACCACTCCCATGAGCCTTTTAAATATGTCATTCGAAATGGAATTTATATTAAGATCTAATTAATAATTTTTAACGTAAAAGTTTTTGGGTTTTTGTCTAAAGTAGGAGTATGTTTAATATAGGGGTATATTTAGAAATATTGATGACGAACAATATTAAATACTTATCGATAAAAAAAATGCGGATATTGTCATATTAAATGTACTGGTAAGGTAGTACTTATATACTCTTTTGGTTTGGTTATATTCGGGATAAGTGTCAATTTTGGTCAAGTTTCGTTCATATTTAACACTTGAGTTGCACCAAGTAATAAACATCTTTAATTTAGAAAGTGAATTTATTTTTATCCTATATTACTAGAATATGTTTTTTTTCAAATGTCCGTATTGTAACATACCTACTATTTAAATCTATGAATTTATGATAAATACATACAGTAAAGTCTTAAAAATAGTAAATTTAGGTAGGCTGCCCAGTTGCGAATTTAGGATTTTTCTTACTTTAGATATTTTTTTTCCCGAAAGAGCTATGTGTAAAAGCCAGAAAATTTAACTTCATAGCGACTACGATTTGTGGACCATACTGAAATTTACAATTATTGGTTTTAGTAACATGGGTGAAAAAGAATTCTGGTGCACAATTGGCTTTGGTTAATGGATTTTCCTATTACATCGGTTCAAAGACTTCAAAAACGTCAAGCTGGAGATGCACTACCGGCGGTAGTTGTAAAGCAAGGTTCACTCTAACTAACGACACTGAAGAAATTATTAGGTTCAATTATGAACACAATCATAAACCTCCACACTTCATTATACGAAATGGCATTTATATGAAAATCTGAATCATTTACTTTTTTAGTTGGAAATTTTGTATATAACATTCTTTTATTATGTGTGTGATTGTTGTAATTGTTTTTGTAAATAAAATTCTTGGCCAGGTAATTGTTTTTTATGATAGTGTCCTTCTCTTTTTTAGTGCTTAGGATAAATAAACACTTGTAGAATCTTAGCCTAGTTATTTAATAGTATTCTTTTTAACTATTTCAGTAATAAGAAAATTGCATTTTTCTAGATATACAATGGGTTCGCAAGGCATCGGGAGTAGAATTGGCCATTATCAACGGATTCACATTTTATTGTCGAATAAAAGGGAAAAAGTCCAGCACCTGGCGATGCACGAAAGGCGGTACTTGCCAAGCGAAGTTCAGCGGTAAGAATGCTACGAAGAAAATCCATCGCTTCCAGGGCATTCACAATCACGCTCCACCGCGTTTTGTTATCAACAATGGTTTATATATCAAACTTTGTGATAAGTGAATATTTTATCTTTCTAAATAGTATGTATATGTAGTACTGTATGTTCGAATCTTGTAGATGCAATTGTAATCAATATTTCATAATTCGAAATTACATTTATATGAATTATTTAGCAATTAGCAGTTTATCGAACAAAGTACTTTAAATTGATATAACTTTTTTATTTATTAATCGATTGTAATAAAACAAACACTAAATATGACCGGATGCTTGCCAGAATCCAATAGTGAAAATGCATTTAAATGGATTTAGCCGTTTCTATGATTAGCGTAAAAAACGCACACATTTTTTAAAATTTTTTTTTTGAGTTCCATTATTGATAAATGTCTCCAATAATAAATTTTCAGACACTAATTAGTTATGATTTTATTATAAGTACGGATAAAGATATTAATGATTATCGTAATTTTAATTAACGTAATATTTTTTTTATGTACATCAGAAATTAACTTTTATTGTGTGATTGATGTAATCGACTTTTTAATAATAATATCATTTTAATAAAATAATTAATACGTTAAGTGATTTGTATTAGACGATCAAAATGTAGTATTGTATACTCTCTTCCTAGGATTTAGAATAAATGAAAAATTTTAGATGCTTAGCTTAATATATTTATTGTAGTTTTTCTTTTTTTTAATAATAAAGAAAGAAAAATAAAAAACGACCTTTATCTCTCATGCACATCATGACAAAAAAATATTTATTACATAACTATATATGCATTCTTAGATTACCATTTTAGTGTATTTATTAAAATATTTACGAGTTGTGATATTAATCAATTGCAGTTATTATAATTATTTTCAATTTCCGACCTTAAGTTATTAGAGCCATTCAAATGTTTAAGAAATACTTGCAAAAGCAATCAAATTATAAATATTAGTAAGCTGATTTTCTATTGTTTTTTGTAATCATCATGTTTTTTGTAATCATCATGTTTTAAAAAATTTCTGTATTATTATTCGTTAACATCGGAATCATTGGTATAAGCTTGTCCTTTGACGAATGCCTCTCCTGTAGTTTGCCATAATTTCCTTCGTGGAGCCTTCCATCTCCACATTGTAACTGCTACTTTTTTTATATCATCTTTCCATTATATTCCGACATCCTTGTTTTCTTTTCCTATTAGGATATTACTTAGTATCATCTCTGGACCACATACTTCTATACATGAGACCTAACCCAATTCCATTTTAATTCCCTCACTGTTACTTTCACTTTCGTTTCGCTTCTTATATTTTTAGTCTGGTTTTGACACGAAGCCTAACATTTAGGGCTTTCCTTTCTATATAGATTTAGCTTTGGCATATTCTAATTGCTGCATTATGTTTTTTAGATAGGGCCCAATTTTGTGATCCGTAAGTTAAGTTTGGAAGTAAGCATGAATTGTGTATTTTCAATGGATTCGAAAGGCATCGGGAGTTATCGATGGATTTACATTTTGTTGTTGAAAAAAAGGGAAAAGTGTTAAGCACCTGACGATGCACCAAAGGTGGCACTTGCAAAGCATGTTTCAGCGGTAATAATTTCTTCGAAGAAAATTCATGGCTTCCAGAGCCACAATCACGATCCACCGTGTTTTGTCATTCGCAATAGTGTATACTTCAGCATTTGTCATAGGTAAACGTTTTATCTTTCTAAATAATAAGTAGTATGGTATGTTTGTTTTTTGTAGACACAATCATTTTGTAATTCATTTTAAAAGATACTATAATTAATCATGGACCACAGATACTGCGAACATTTTACATTTAAATGTAATGTTTTGTCGTCGGTCTCTGTCTCCATAAATTTTCTTGCAGTTCTTTATTTCTTTTTTTTTCTTTTTTTTATTTTTTTGTTTTATTTTGTTATGTCGGTGTTTTCGAGCTTTATTCATGACTGAACCTTAACTAAGTAACGATTGCATTTTCTGTGCCAAAATAAAATCAATCAAAGTAATCTATAATTCGGACAAGGCTGTTGTTCTAAATGTTCTGACACGTAAAAATAAACGAGGCCGAAGGAATCGTATTCGTACAAATGTCTTATTGTCAATAAAGATTTGAGAAGCATTGTTTTGTCTGTTTACATTTTGTCTCAAGCCCAAATAAATAAACTATAATTATTTTTAACTTTTGTTATGTGATTCATGTAATTGATATTTGTTAATAAAATAATAGATACATAAATTGATTTTCAAAATACGGTACTGTATTCTACCTTTTTTTTTATATTTAGAATTAATGAAAACTTATAGTTTCTTAGCTTAGTAGTTTAATAGTAGTTCTATTAATAATAACTTCAGTAATAACACAATTGTTTGTTTACAGTTATACAATGGGTTCGCAAGGCATCGGGAGTAGAACTGGCGATTATCAATGGATTTACGTTTTATTGTCGATTAAAAGGAAAAAAGTCGAGCACCTGGCGATGCACCAAAGGCGGTACTTGCCAAGCGAGATTCAGCGGTAAGAATTCTACAAGAGAAATCCATCGCTTCCAGGGCATCCACAATCACGATCCACCGCGTTTTGTTATCAACAATGGTTTATATATCAAACTTTGTGATAAGTAAATATTTTGTCTTTCTAAATAATATGTATATGTAGTATTGTATGTTCGTATCTTTTAGACGCAATTGTAATCAATATTTCATCATTGGTAATGGAATTTGTATGAATTATTTTAGCAATTAGCAAGTTTGTAAAACAAAATAATTTAAACAATATTTGAACGGACACTAAATTTGAACGGATGCTTTGCCAGAATCTAATAGTGAAAATTGCATTTAAATGGGTTTAGCCGTTTCTATGATTAGAGTAAAACACGCACACATTTTTTTAAAATATTTTTTTTGAGTTCTATTAAATTGATAAATTTCTCCAATAATAGATTTTCAGACACTTATTAGGTACGATTTTATTATAAGTACGTATAAAGATATTAATGATTATCGTAATTTTAATTAAAGTAATTATTTTTTTTTATATGTAAGAAATTAGCTTTTATTGTGTGATGGATATAATTGACTTTTTAATAATAATATAATTTTAATAAAATAATTAATACGTTAAGTAATTTGTATTAGACGATCAAAATAAAGAATTGTATGCTACCCTTTTTAGGATTTTGAATAAATAAATAAATGTAGATGCTTAGCTTAATATATTAATTGTAGTTTTCCTTTTTTTTTAATAATAAAGAAGGAGAATAAAAAAAAATTATCTTTATCTCTCATAAACATCATTACAAAAAATATTAATAACATAATTACATATGCATTCTTAGATTACCATTTTAGTGTATTTATTAAAATATTTAGTTGTGATTTTAATCAATTGCAGTTATTATAATTATTTTCAATTTCCAACCTTAAAAATCATTTATATTATTATTCATCAACATTGGAGTCATTGGTATAAACTTGCCCTTTCACGAACGCCTCTCCTATAGTTTGTCATAATTTCCTTCGTGGATCTTTTCGTCTCCATATTTTTACTGCTGCTTTTTTTATATCTTTCTATCATATTAGGACGTCCTTGTTTTCTTTTTCTATTAGGATATTACTTAGTATCATCTGTGGACCACATACTTCTTTACATGTGACCTAACCCAATACCATTTTAATTTTCCCACTGTTACTTTCACATTCGTTTTGTTTCTTATGTTTTTAGTCTGGTTTTGACACGAAGCCTAACATTTAGAACATTCCTTTCTATATCATTTTGGCTTTGGCATACTCTTATTGCTGCATTATTATTTTTAGATAGGGCCCAAGTTTGTGATCCGTGAGTTAAGTTTGGAATGGATGGATTTACATTTTGTTGTCGGATAAAAGAAAAAATGTTAAGCACCTGACGATGCACCAAAGGTGGCATTTGCAAAGGAAGTTTCAGCGGTAATAATTTCTTCGAAGAAAATTCATCTCTTTCAGAGCTTTCACAATCACGATCCACCGTGTTTTGTAATTCACAATAGTGTATACTTCAAACTTTGTGATAGGAAAATATTTTATCTTTCTAAATAATGAGTATTATGGTATGTTTATTTCTTGTAGACACAATTATAATCCTGCACATTTTTTTATTTGAAATCAAATATATATTAAAACTTTAATGAAATTGTAATTAATTTAAAAATATACTTATTAATCATAGAGCACAGATACTTCAAACATATTACATTTAAATGTAACGTTTTGTCGTCGGTCTCTGTCTCCATATATTTTCTTTTAATTCTTTATTTCTTGTTATAAATTTCTTTTTTGTTTTTTTTATTTTTGTTTTATTAAGCTTGTTGATTGTTTTATTTTGTTATATCGATGTTTTCGTGCGTTAAACATTATTGAACCTTAATTAAGTAACGATTGTATTTTTATAATCCAAATAATCAAAGTGATCTTTAATTCGAACAAGGCTGTTGTTAACGTTGTAAATATTCTGACACGTTAAAATAAACGAGGCCGAAGGAATCGTCTCCCTATAAATGTGATATTGTCAATAAAGATTTGAGAAGCTTTGTCTTGTGTGTTTACATTTTGTCTCAAGCCCAAATAGTTATTTTTTACTTTTCTTATGTGATTCATATAATTGATATTTGTTAATAAAATAATAGACACGTGTTTTGATTTCCAAAATATGGTATTGTATTCTATGTTTTCTTATATATATAAATTAAAACTTATAGTTTCTTAGCTAAGTAGTTTAATAGTAGTTCTATTAATAATACTGTACCAATAACACAATTGTTTGTTTACAGTTATACAATGGGTTCGCAAGGCATCGGGAGTAGAACTGGCGATTATCAATGGATTTACATTTTATTGTCGATTAAAAGGAAAAAAGTCGAGCACCTGGCGATGCACCAAAGGGGGTACTTGCCAAGCGAGGTTCAGTGGTAAGAATTCTACAAGGGAAATTCATCGCTTCCAGGGAATCCATAATCACAATCCACCGCGTTTTGTTATCAACAAAGGTGTATATGTCAAAATCTGTGGGTAGAAAAATGTTTTTTTTAGGAAAAAGTTTGGACGTAGCTCTTGGAACCCGTCCAAGTAATCGTATGGCTTAGTAGTTTTGGACGGTTTCCAACAGGCGCGGGTTCAAATCCCGCTACGTTCAAATTTTCATACGTTTTCTAAATAAGCGATAGTTGTAGTCTTTTTAAATAATGTATGTAGCACTTTATGTTCGTATCTTGTAGATGTTATCACAATTTTTAACAGTTAATTATTCAAAATGGATTTTTTAAGAAAATTTCAATGTTTTTTCCATTTTGATTGTAGTAGTAAATATACGTATATAAGATATTAGCTTTTATCGTGTGATTGATGTAATTGTAATTAACTTTTCTTAATAAAATTAATTGACACTTTAAATGATTTTTATTTGGCAATGATAGTATGCTACAGTACCCTCCCTTTTTAAGGGTTAAGTACTTTAATGGTAAAGCGGAACCCTATTACAAATATTCCGGTGTTCACCTATCACCAGGCTGTACTCAAGAACCGTGATAACTAGACTGTGGAAGTTTTTGCATATGGTGTAGGTACTTCAGTTGCTGCTGTACAACAAATACTAAAAAACAAAATAGCATAAATATTTATTATATAAATATTCCACACAACAGACAACAGTAATATATTTTTCTATTTGAAAATTTTTGCTTTCAATATTAATTTATCTAATATTATAATGTATTCACGTGAACATTTCAGTACGATGGGTGAAAAGACACACAGGCAAGACGATAGCACTGGTCGACGGGTTCACCTATAACATCGAGTACCAGAACGATACACGCACCCGGTGCAGATGCAGCAAAGCTCACTGTAAGGCCAGTTTCACCGTTACAAGTGATAACAAGGTGTTTTTGAAGTCCAATTTTGTACATAACCACGAACCACCCAAGTACGTTATACGGAAAGGCATTTTTATGAGAGTGTGAGTTTGCTTGGGTTGGACTGTAGAACTGTTGTTTCTAGTTATTTGTCGATATTAAAGTAATTTGGGTAATATTGAATTGATTTATTTTTATTTCTATTCTTTAGTTTATAAATTTTATAATTTATATCAGATATTGCTGGTAATAAATAGCAAATATTATCAGCAGTATTTCGTAAAAAATAAATAAAAATTATTACTGTTTTTTAAATATTCAAACATTTTATACATTGTCTGTTACAAATGTTGTTGATGCGATTCCTTCTCAAAAAAATAATTATTTTCATTCACTGTCACGAAAATTGAGCAGTGCGTGAGGGACGGTGTTTCTTAATAATAGGTTCCATCTGCCTGCTCTGCTATATGCGAGTACATCACGCAAAAAAATATTTAATATAATGAAAATATAATAAAATGTTGGTATCAAAAAGCGAATTTCTTCAATATTCTAATGTTTCTTAACTTTTTTAGTTGTTACACTGGCAAAGTCGCGGTACTCTGGGAGAAAGTTGGTCATTCTCGACGATTATACTTATTATTGTAAGAAATTGTGCAAGACGAAGAACTGTTCGCACTGGTACTGTTCCACTCACAACTACAAGGGATGTAACGCAAAGTTGACTTTAGATAATGATTATGGTATTATAGAAGTATGTAACCGCCATAATCATCCACCAGCTAAATATTATATACACGACGGGTTGTATGTCAAATTTTAATATTGTATAACGTTTTTTTTATGGTTTTTTTTTATTTCAATTGATATTTTTAGTCTGTCTCATAAAAAAAATAAGTCGAGAGCATTGCAAGGTGGTGAACATCACATTAAATATAATTATGATTATTAAAAAAATGATTATGTATGTACTATATTTTCATTATGTAAATATCTATAAGAAAATAATTTTTTGATGTTAAATATACATTTTAGATGAAATAATAAATGGAAGTAAGGGAATTACTTTTTTAATTAGAAAAATGTTGTTTTGTTAACAATTTTATTTTAGGTTTCCTAATGGTATCATAGCAAAAGTCAGGTGACGTTCCTGCATTTGGTATAATAAACATGTAATAAAAACTTGTTTTAGCCATATTCACCACTTCTTACTAAAAATCTAGGGTTCCGTTTAACTTAAAAGATAAAAACAGAACCTTTACAGAAACACTTTCTTGTTTGTCCATCTGTCAAGTGTCTCTCTCGCGATCGCTTGGGAGTATCGAGTTGAAATTAATATAGATATTTAGGTCTACGGTCTTTTGGAGAACAGAAAAAAGTAAGCTTCTTAGCCAACACAATCAACAGCTACGAACATATGCATAATTTTTGCTTCATTTTGTTTAAAATTCGCCGCGTAATCAAAATCTGTATTTCCTGTAGACTATAATTATGAAGTTTGGCAAGAAGTGAGAACTTAAAGTATATTATAGATAAAAACTATTACAGACGTATAATTGTAGTCCATTTCATACAAACTGGATGCATATGTACGCAAACTTTAGTTATCGTTTTTTTTTCTTCGTCTATAAGTTGTATTTTCTATTGAAGTATTAATAGTGAAATCGGTACAGAACCATCGGTAAGTGAGTTGGTCACGCACTTGACCAGTTTTTTATATCAGGCACAAAATTAAGACCGGAGTATCTTAGTTCTATATCTTCACTACATACTTTAGTATCCACTAGCTATTAATATTTCTATTTCTTATCAGAAAATATCTAGACACAAAGTCATACGTGCAAAGTGCAAAATTGAGCTTTTCTCTATGTTATTTTCTTTTTCTCATCAGAACTTCGAAGGGAAGCATGCTATCAACTCTACTACTTCTTCTTAATTTTTTTTACTAATTATATTGTACATTATTTTTATCACTACGTCTATTTCCCTATTGTAAACAGCTTACGACACTAGAAATGCGGAGATTTTTTAATCTCTCTTAATAGTAATAGTCTTCGGAGATGTACAAAAAATAAATATTTTAATATTATATGCTGACTTTTAAAAGATTACAATCATATTGTTTTTATACACATATAATAAATAATATTTAAATAAATAATAAGCGTGGTTTACATTATTTTGTTCGAATAACCTATTTGACTCTTCACAGGCGTCATCAGCAAGTCGTCGTTGAAACTTGGTAGTCACATCTACTACTGCCGTCGGAGATACCGTAACAGGAACCGCTGGTATTGCAAGTATAGAACGAGTCATAAATGCGAGGCTTACGTGATGACTATTAATGATGAAATTATTTATTCTAATGAAGAACATAATCATTAATTATTTGAGATAACCTGACGCTCAGTGGTAGGTACAGTGTTAAACTGGAAACACGACGGTTGTTGGTTCCATTCCCACTCGGAGGAATTAATTATTTAAAAGCTAAAAGAAATATCATTTACTGTTTTTATTATTTTTTTTTGTATTTAGAGTGAATATGATGCGCCCTCGGAGGGAATATTTATACATAATGACAGTGGACGAAGCGACTTATAACAATTAAAAGATTAAGTACTTGTTTAAGATTAAATGCGACAAGACTATCTATCTATTATGTTATATATAAATATATAAAATAGAAAATTTAGTTTTATTTTCTACTATTCCTTTTCCTTTTGTGTTGGTTAAAAGAAAATATAGCTGTAGAGTATGTTTTTTTGTCAAAGCAAATATACCTCTTATTTAACTTTTTTTTATATATAAAAAATAAACATATATATATAAAATTTATGTATGTTTGTAGGTCTCACATTGATACCTTTGCCCAGTGGACGTCATCTTCTACAACTAAATAACGATACATTTTCTTCAAATCAAAGGGATATCTCTGGCCATTCAACGTGGTACTGCTCCAAGAGGGTCAGTAGAAAGTGTCCAGCGAGGATAAGGATGTACAACCGGAAATTGGTGGCCTTGATAGGCGATCACAGCCATGAATCGTTTTAATTGACTTAAAAATATTGTATTTTCATATAAAACTAAGAAAAGTGTAAGATATCGTTTTATTTCTTGTTTTCGCTTTTTTTTTCAACTTCACTCTACATCACACAGGGTAGACAGAGATAGTTTTTAAACATTTTTAAAGTGTTATTCCACACTTGGAAAGAAAAATACTTATTTAGAAAACGTATAAAAATTTAAAGGTAGCGGGAGTCGAACCTATAATTGCGGTCAATTTTTGGGACATTGCCCGTGTAGTGGCAGAACACAACACTGCGCTTTGTCACCTGATCAGTGTGAGAAAATTAATTTAATTCGTACATCGAGTGGAAATCGATCTTACAACTGTCGTGTTACCAGTTAGGCGATATGCCGCTGCAGCACGACGGTCCCAATATTAATTATTTCTTAAACCATTTTTCATATTTACTTAAAATATGTAAAAAAGAAATTTACATGTATGTAGAAGCATATGGCCAAAGAATTGTAAAAATGGAATTTGTCGTTTGAAATTCTTTATCAATTTAAGAAATCTATAATTGATCGTGCAAAGTAAGCTTAATGTTATTCATCGACATTAATATATTATTATATTTACTATTCATGTGCCAATTTTCTTATTTAAGTCATAATTTATAAGTCTAAAAATATCTCTATATTCAAGTTATTTATTTTCTCTTAATTAATTTGCTACTAGCGTTACTATTACAGTTGTGACGATTGACTAAATTATTCTAAATATATTGTTTATTTATATTATAAAATTCTTGGCCGTTTCTTGTATCTTTGTAAATATAGCAAGTTATAATTTTTCAGATGCTGAATTCGAAGTGACTAAAAAAGGTCATTACATACTTCGCTCCGGTGGCCACACATATTGGTCGAACTGGTGCAAGGGATCAGAACCCGATAAGCCCTTGAGGCACTGGTATTGCTCGAAACGTAAAAAATTTGGATGTGGGGTTCGAATAAAAACGTTTTACGGACGTATTGTGGCTATAGTGAATGAGCATAGCCATGATTATAAAACATAAATAATTATACAATTTATATTTCTAAGAGGTCGTCGTCGCGTAGTGACACAAGCGTGTGACCGTTGTAGGTTCCATTCCCACTCGGTGGCTGATTAATTGTCATCAACTCGCTCTTGTAACAAGGAGCGGCGTTGAGTTCCGCCATTTAACCTGCAATGCCTAAAAAAGCTAATTGAGGAAATTAGGAAAAGAAAAGTAATAAATATACAATTGTTTTTAAAATTTCACTATCAGGCTCCTTTACCGCGCGTGTAGGAGGGTAGGCAAAGCGAATCTAGTGCCAAGATATTTCGTTGTCCACGTTCTGACCGAAATTGAGTTGTTGCTTGTTGGGTGGCGGAGCTCAATGCCGCACTATGTCCTGCCACAGCTTCAGTTTCACGCTGTATCCCGCACACAGCAGCAGGGTAGGCAGAGGGAATTCTAGTGTTAAAACATTCCGTTACCTACTTTCCGGCGAGTTCTGGAGGCATTGTGTATTGAGTGGCGGAACTCAACGCCGCTCTCTGCCTCGACACCAGAGCGACGAAATGAAAATATAAATGTAGATAAATATTTTATTTCCTGGAGTGGGATCGCACCCACAACCAGTCGATTTTGCAGTCACACTTTGTGCCCCTGCGCCACGACTGGCATGACTGGCGATTGTATATAATTTTTGTATTTCTTATTATTACATATCAATTAATGCTAGTCTAAATTGATTAATAGGTGTTTAGATATTGTTAGACATTCCAATTTGCCAAATATTACTTAATTGTAAATTAAATTGTTTTTTTTTATAAGTTAATTTTATTTTCATCACTTAGATTAAATAATATTATTTGTTTTAGATTATACCCGCTGTATTATTAAAATAAAATTACTTGAATGTTAGCTCTCCCATGAACCTGATATTATAAGTTTTTTGTACCAAATAAATGTTGCAATATATATAAGGAAATGCTATAATAATGGATATTTTACACATTTCCTTATGGTATCATACTTTAGATTTTTTTCTGTTAAAAAGTATCAATTTTATTATTTTTTACTCACATCAAATGCTTACTAGCAAAAATAAAAATAACTAGGTTACATCAAATCGATTAACGTGACGTAATATAGGCTTCGTCGACAAAAAAAACTACCTAACATAAAAAAAAACAAATCAATAGTTCCTAAGATGAACGCTATCAACCAAACACACTGTTCCTTTTCTTTTCTTTATAATATTGATATAAATAAACGGTGTAAAATATACTTTGTTTCGCTGTTACTTTCAAGATGTCTATTCATTTAAATGCTATTATTCATATTCATGTGTTTTATATGAACGTTATTTTCAGTACATTTCATACCAACAAGTAAAGGTAACTTTAAGCTGCTCTACGATGGTCACACGTTTTGGTGCGATAAAAATAATTTGCAAAACAACAAGAAGTGCCGGTGGTACTGCTCCAAGAAGAAAAGCAAGAAGTGTCCAGCTTCGGTGTTGACTTTGAATAATGAAATACTAGCTTTTCTGTTGTTTCACAATCATTGATTTCATATAAAGATATCTATTATTAATAAATAGGGTATCTGTTGAGGCCGTCGTGGCGCGGAGGTTGTGGGTTCGATCTCCAATTGAAGGAGTGAATTATTATTTATTAATATTTCCACCGTCATTCAACACGCAAAACGCTCGAAAAATTTGGTTGAAAGTGGCGTACGGAGTGTCTTAACACGAGGTTCCTTCTGCCTACCCTGCTGTATGCGAGATACAGCGTGAAGCTGATTTAATTTATTTTTTTATTTAATATAAATATGAAATATTCTGTTATTTACAATAAAAAAATATTTACTTTTATTTAGCTCATGTTTTTTTTCTATACTGCTTGCAAATGTAATAAAAGAAGATTTATTTATTATTTCATACATTAATGTTTCTTCTATCGTAGCTATATTTAATGTATCTAATATAAAGATATATATAGTAACTAAATATATGTGTATAAATAAATAAATCAACATTTTTTAAAATTACACAAAATGGAACAATTTGAACCAGATTTTTAATTTTATAAAAGGATAAAAATATATAATTAATTTTTTTTTTAAACTTAAGCTTATTATTTATTTTCTTTATATAACATTATAAGAATAATTTTATTGTTACACGAATTTTTTGCCCTTACGCGTATCAGATTCACAGCTAACTCTAAACGCACATACTGTCTTCACAAGAATTATAATTTAAACATATTTCTCTATTAAAAATAAAATAATATTTAATTCTTAATTATTCATATTAAATTTTTGCACCAGGTATATTGGTAACTAGCTGTAAAGGCCACCAGCAACTGTTGTACAATGGAAACAAGTTTTACCACCGGGGCGAGTACGGCGGGAAGGTAAGGTGGTGCTGCACTAAAAGATCGTGCAAAGCTATATGTTACACTGTAGAGGGTCAAATAATTAAAGTTAAAGATATACATAATCATTATACGTATAAATTTAGTTGAACTTTAATGTAGAGGTCATTACAGCACAGTGGCACAAACGTGCGACTGTCACGCGACGGTTGTGGGTACGATTTCCACTCGTGGGAATGGATTTTTTTTGTTAATATTTTAAATTCTTCGCTCTTATACTAAGGCAATGTAGAGGTCATCGCAGCACAGTGGCACAAACGTGTGACTGTCACGCGACGGTTGTGGGTTCGATTTCCATTCGAGGGAATGGATTTATATTTTAAATTCTTCGCTCTCGTACTATGGCAAAGTGTGGCGTTGAATATCGCCTCTACTCAATACACAATGCCTCGAAAATTGCCCGGAAAGTCGGGAACGGAGTGTCTTAACAATAGATTTCCGCTCCTATTTGCGAGATACAACGCGAAGCCGATAAAAAAAAAACTAATATAATTTATTAAATCTGTATAGAAATACGGTTTTCTGAGTTAATTCTCAGTTATATAATGTGTAGAATGGCGGAGCTCAACTCCGCAGCACATTGTCATAATATAGAGGGGAAACGAAATAATTAACTTCTCTGATCGTGCGTCGACTGTAAATGTGATGGTTATGGATTCAATTCCTATTCGAGGAAATGTTTATTTTTGATTTATTTTCATTTACCCACACTAGCAGACAGAAGGCGTCGTTGTGCTCCGCAATTCAACACACAATGTCCCGTTGGTATGTCTATTCAGGGGAAAAGGGGAAAAGATACTTAGCCAGCTGTGTGGTAAAAAAAAATTGAAAAGTTGAAAATGCTTTCATAATAATGTTACATAGTTTGTTACAGTTTTATAAAAAGACTTTTGTTTCGTAATAAACAGCCGTAGATAGGTAAAAAGGTATTTAGGAATAACGTGAATTAAGTACAAAAAGATTTATAATTTAAAAAAAAAAAAACAAATTTCTTAATCTATAATATTTTTATTTTAGTAAACGCATCTAATAAGTTACGATATGACACAAAGTTAGTTTATCTAACTATTCACACTTGTATGTTGTAAAATGTTAGAAGTTAATAAAAAATAATATACATAGATGGTTTTTGTTTTTATTATTTTATATAAATATGTATTTATACAATAAGAAAACTCTGTGGTAAACCTTTTATTTAACTTTTTATTTAAATATCAAAGAGTTTTTTATATGTCATGTCTATGTAATTATTACAATTATAAATTTTGTAAAATGTTCCAGTGTTTTTCTTTCAATCGTCGAGTGGAAAAATGCAAATGGTTTACAAGAATATGAAATATTATCAGCAACCGGAAGGGAAAGACAGAATTCGTTGGCGATGTACCAAGAGGGGGTGCAGAGCCTTCTACTTCACAATCGGTGGAGAAATTGTTAGATCTCAAGAATGTCATAATCACGATACAAATAAATACCTGGAGTTTGGTAAAATGGTGATAAATTATGGAGAATAATATTTATTATCATTTTCCACTAACGAACGTCGCCAAATGTAATTAAGTCACTTTCTCGAGGGATCGAGAAGGAATTGAACCCACAGCCGTCGCGTTTCACAGACGCTAGCCTACTCCGCCATAATTAATGTGTTAATTGTCTTTATGTGAATAATAAAATATATAAAAATAATATAATTATTTATTTATTCTTTGTAAAATATGAACGAATTGTTGTACCTATTAGAAATTACCCAGAAATTAAGCTTTACAGTAACTCTAAGTCGTATATTAATAATGTAAAAAAGAATAAAATCTAATAATATATAATATTTTAATTTTATTTTTGAATACATGATTAATAATTTGTTTTCGTTAGTTCTAACGGAGTTACTATTTTATATAAAAGTAAGTTTAGTTTATACCATTTAATTTTACTTCATACTTTTAGTATTATCTGTCCTTTTTTTTCATTTTATTAATCTATTGATTGTTGTTGTGACTTTTGGAATATAAATATACTTATTATTATTAAGATAGTCTTAACACTAGGTTCCCTCTGTTTACCCTTCTGTGTGTGGGATACACGCGACGCAAAAAAAATACATTATTTACAATTTGTCCGAAAGCAGTTAAAATTTAATGGTAACTTTATACCCCACTTATTGCTTTTGCATTTAAGGACAGTTCTATACTTCTCTCTGTTTATATATAATATACATATTTATCATATATTTTATTAAATCCAATTTTTTACAGACATCACAGAAGTATATTTCACAACTATACGTGGGAAAAGAGCTTTATTTGTTAACGGGTTCAAATTTCGCGTCAATGGCACAAAGGAAGGCAAAATAAGATGGCGATGTGCGTCTCACGAGAAGTTCCGCTGTAAAGCCTTAGTTCATACAATCGACAATCAAATTGTGTATATAGTCAACCACCACACCTACGCACATACCCACAGTTACTTCTCAAATATGATAATAGGTTAGCTTGATAAGTCAAAATCTATCAAAATTGATGAATTTAAAAGCAAAATTAGCTACAATTTAAATTTATATTTCCATTTCTTCGCTCTGGTGTCGAGGTTAAGCGCGGCGTTGAGTTCTGCCTCTAAACACGCAAGGCCTCCAGAATTCGACAAAAAGTGGGGAACGGAGTTTCTTAACACTAGGTTCCCTCTGCCTACCCTGCTGTGTGCGGGATACAGCGTGTAGCTGATAAAAAAAATACTATAAAATAGCTATATAACGACTTTTCAAGTGTAATCCTACACTATTTACAGAAAGGTAAAAAACGTGTAATAAAAAAAAAGTGTAAAAATTTGAACGCAGCAGGAGTCAAACTCGCGCCTGCGCCGCTCCGAATGGCTTAGTGGTCGAAGTGCTTGAATAGTTCGTAAAAGGCGCAGGTATACCTATTTTTTATGAAAATAAAAAAAAATACTAGAGGTTCTTTTTCTCTCAATCCTTTATGGTAAATGATATATAAAGGTAAAAAATAAATGTTATAAAAACGTGTGTTTGTATGCTTGTTATTTTGTTTAGTAGTTAAACTAATTTATTGAGTATAAGGTATTAAGTTTACTAAATAAATATTTTTTAAATATATATTTAACATTTTTATTTATTTTTAAACAAATTTACTTTCAGTGAGAAAAGTGATATCAAGTTTGTATTGCTATGGGTATATTACGTAGAAAAAAAAATCTTATTGTATGTGATGTCTCTGCATTCCGCTAAAATGAAGAGACATTGCATAATGAGTGGCGGAATTCAACGCTACGCTTTCTCTACCTACCAGAGCGGGGAAGTCGAACCCACAACCGTTACATTCACAGTCGGACGTAGTGCCGCTGTGCCACGACGACCACTTAATTTAAATTTATTTTACTCTATTTTTTGTATTCTATTCTATTTCAATTATTCAGTATTATTCTTTCAGATATCAGTGTTATAATATCTAGAAGAGGAAATAAAGTGCTCAAATGCGGTGATTACACATTTTGCTTGAAGACGAAGAGTGGACCGCGAACCCGATGGGTTTGTTCCTCTCACAACAACAAGGGTTGCACCGCAAAAATACATATGGTTGAAGATATTGTGGTCAAAGTCCAAAATGACCATAACCATTATGCTAGGCAAATGTTTTTTTAATTTATTTTGTACACAATAAATGAAGAAGAAAATGAGAGATGTCTCCGTTTTTTATTTTGTGGCCTCTCCTTTTTTTTAGCCACGATTAAATATCTATATGATGAATATATTGATTGATCGACTCTAAGATAGTCTTTGGTTATTATTATTGTATTCTATTATTATTATTTTATTCTGGTTATATTATTATTGTTACTTTTTTTTTAATAAATGGACTGAATAGACAGCCCTTTCTATGACTATTGACTATTGGCTCGTTGATTTAATGTGATTTCGGTCATATTTATTTAATATATATATATATATATATATATATATATATATATATATATATATATATTTTAGATGCCTGTCGCAGCG